>JAMZAV010010325.1:0-10679 GCA_024449915.1 Sweltsa coloradensis
ACTATGTCAATGCTCGTTTTGCACAATTTGTTTGTTTTTAGATTGAGATATTAACAGAATGCACAGTTTGAACAGCTTAGTTAGTGATGTCAGTTTGCACATATTGCACAGAATGCACAGTTTGCACAGTTTTAGTACGTCAGATTGTCAGTTTGGATCACATTGCACAAGAATGCCATCTGTTTGCACAGTTGTAGTTCGAAGATTGGCAGATTGCACAAATTGCCACACAGAATGCACAGTTTGCACAGTTTTGCACCAGATTGTAATCTTGTCTTGAAGGCACATCATTGATCAGAATTGCTCAGTTTGCACAATGCTGTTTTTCAGATTGCATTGAATATTACACCAGAATGCACAGTTTGAACAGTTAGTTAGTCAGATGCAGTTTGGCACATATTGCGCAGAATGCACAGTTTGGCAGGAGTTTTTAGTTCTGTTTAGATGGTCAGAATTGCAAATATTGCACAGAATGCACAGTTTGCACAGGTTTTTAGTTTCGTTCAGATTGTCAGATTGTACATTTGCCCCACAGAAGCACAGTTGCGCAGTTTCGTTCGTCAGAATTGTCAGTTTGCACAATTGCACAGAATGCACAGTTAGCAGAGTTTTAGTTTTTTAGATTGGTTAGTATTAGCACCCACAAATGCACAAGAATGCCACAGTTTGCCCACAGTTTGCACAGTTTGCCCAGATTGTAAAGCTTGTCTGAATGCAACATATTGATCAAGGAAATGCTTCAGGTTTGCACAATTTTGTCTGTTTGTCAAGATGCAAGATATTGCACAGAATGCACAGTTTTAGTACGTCAGATTGTCAGTTTGATCATATTGCACAGAATGCACATTTTGCCACCCAGTTTCTTAGTCGTCAGATTGTCAGTCACATATTGCAGTGCAAAAATGCCCACAGTTTGCGCAGTTTTAGTTCGTCAGATTGTCAGTTAGCACATATTGCACAGAATGCACAGTTTGCACAGTTTGCACAGATTGTAAGCTTGTCTGAATGCACATATTGATCAGAATGCTCAGTTTGCACAATTTGCACAGTTTTAGTTCGTCAGATTGTCAGTTGACCACAATGCGCAGATGCACAGTTTGTCAGAGTTTTAGTCGTTAGATTGTCAGATTCAAATATTGCAACAGAATGACAGTTGCACAGTTTTAGTTCGTCTGATGATTGGTCAGATTGTAATTTTGCACAGAATGCACAGTTTGCACAGTTCTTCGTTCGTCAGATGTCAGTTTTTGAAAAAAAAGTTGCACAGAATGCACAGTTAGCAGAGTTTAGTTGTTAGATTGTTAGTATGCACAAAGTGCACGAATGCACAGTTTGCACAGTTTGCACAGATTGTAAGTTGTCTGAATGGCACATATGCTCAGAATGCCTCAGTTTGCACAATTTGTCTGTTTTTCAGATTGCAGATATTGCACAGAATGCACAGTTTGCACAGTTTTATACGTTAAGATTGTCAGTTTGATCATTATTGCACAAGAATTGCACATTTTGCGCACGTTTTAGTTCGTCAGATTGTCAGTTTGATCACATTGCACAGAATGCACAGTTTGCACAGTTTGCACAGATTGTAAGCTTGTCTGAATGCACATATTGATCAAGAATGCTCAGTTTGCACAATTTTGTGTTTTTCAGATCGCAGGTAATACACCAGAATGCACAGTTTGAACAGCTTAAGTTACGTCAGCTGGCAGTTGCACATAATGCGCAGAAGCACAGTTTGCAGAGTTTTAGTTCGTTAGATTGTCAGAGTGCAAAATATTGCACAGGAATGACAGTTTGCAAAGTGGTTTAGTTCGTTTCAGTGAGGCGTGTTTTTTGTTGTCAGATTGTGGAGAGTATTTGTGGGGTTGCACAGAATGCACAGTTTGCGAGTTTTCGTTCGGTTCAGATTGGTCAGTTTGCACAATTGACACAGAATGCACAGTTAGCAGGTTTAGTTTTTTTAGATTGTTAGTATGCCTTATTGCACAGAATGCACAGTTTGAACAGTTTGCACAGTTTGCACAGATTGTAAGCTTGTATGAATGCACATATTGATCAGAATGCACAGTTTGCACAATTTGTCTGTTTTTCAGATGCAGTATTGCAAGAATGCACAGTTTGTTGCTACGTAACGATGGTCAGTTTGATCATATTGCACCAGAATGCACCTTTGCACAGTTTAGTACGTCAGATTGTCAGTGTGATCAATTGCACAGAATGAACAGTTTTAGTTTGTGTCAGATTGTCAGTTGAACATTATTGCACAGAATGCACAGTTTTTGCGCGTTGAGTTCGTAGATTGTCAGTTTGCACATATGTGCAAAAAATGCACAGTTGCGCAGTTTAGTTCGTCAGATGTCAGTTTGACATATTGCACAGAAGCACAGTTGCACATTTTAGGTCGATCAGATTTTTAGATTGCACAAATTGCACAGAATGGCACTAGTTTGCACAGTTGCACAGATGTAAGCTTGTCTGAATGCACCCTATTGATCAGAATGCTCAGTTTGCACAATTTGTCGGTTTTTCAGATTGCAGATCATTACACAGAGGATGCCCAGTTTGAACAGCTTTAGTTAGTCCAGATTGCAGTTTGCACAGTATTTGCGCAGAATGCACAGTTTGCCGAGGTTTTAGTTCGTTAGAATTGTCAGATTGCAAATATTGACACAGAATTGCACAGTTGCACAGTTTTAGTCGTCAGATTGTCAGATTGTACATTTTGCACAGAATGCACAGTTGCGCAGTTTTTTCATTCGTCAGGATTTTCAGTTGCACCTATTGCACAGAATGCACAGTTAGACAGAGTTTTGTTTTTTAGATGTTAGTATGCACAAAATGCACAGAATGCACAGTTTGCACAGTTTGCACAGATTGTAAGCTTGTCTGAATGCACCATATTGATCAGAATGCTCAGTTTGCACAATTTGTCTGTTTTTCAGATTGCAGATATTACACAGAATGCACAGTTTGCACAGTTTTAGTTCGTCAGATTGTCAGTTTGCACATATTGCACAGAATGCAACGTTTGCACAGTTTGCACAGATTGTAAGCTTGTTCTGAATGCACATATTGATCAGAATGCCTCAGGTTTGAACAATTTGTTTCTGTTTTTTCAGGATTGCAGATATTACACAGAATGCACAGTTTGAACAGCTTTAGTTAGTTCAGATTGTCACAGTTCCTGCACATCTTGGCAGCATGCACAGTTTTGCCAGAGTTTTAGTTCGTTAGATTGTCAGATTGAAAATATTGCGCAGAATGCACAGATTGCACAGTTTTAGTTCGTCAGCGTGTAAGTATGCACAATTGCCAGTTTTGTAAAGTTTTCCAGAATGTCTGCTTGTAGTGAATGCACATATTAATCAGAAAGGTAAGTTTGCACAGTTTGCAATTTGTCTGTCTTTCAGATTGCAGATATTGCGCGAATGACTGTTTGCACAGTTGCACAGATTTGTAAGCTTGTTCTGATGCACATTATTGATCAGAAATGCCAGTTTGCACAATTTGTCGTTTATCAGATTGCAGATATTACACAGAATCACAGTTTGCACAGTTTAGTTCGTCAGATTGCAGTTTGCACATATTTCACAGAATGCATAGTTTGCCCCAGTTTTAGTTCGTCAGATTTTTCAGATTTCACAAATTTCCCCAGAATG
Source organism: Sweltsa coloradensis (assembly GCA_024449915.1). Taxonomy (NCBI): domain Eukaryota; kingdom Metazoa; phylum Arthropoda; class Insecta; order Plecoptera; family Chloroperlidae; genus Sweltsa; species Sweltsa coloradensis. The sequence goes on from JAMZAV010010325.1 coordinate 3,660, forward strand.
CACAGTTTGCACAGTTTTTCACAGATTGTAAGCTTTTTTTGATGCACAATTTTCAGAAGCTCAGTTTTCACAATTTTTCGTTTTTTAGATTTCAGAATTAACCCCAAAGCACAGTTTTAAAAGCTTAGTTAGTCGATTTTCAGTTTGAAAAAATTTCGCAGAATGCACAGTTTGCAGGTTTTAGTCGTTAGATTGTCAGATTGAAAATATTGCCAGAATGCACAGTTTTCACATTTTTTGTTTGCGATTGTCAGATTGTAATTTTTTCACAGAATGCACAGTTTTCGCAGTTTTCGTTCGTCAGATTGCCATTTGAAAAATTGCAGAAGCACGTTAGCAGAGTTTTAGTTTTTTTGATTGTTAGTATGCACAAATTGCACTGAATGCACAGTTTTCACAGTTTGCACAATTTTAAGTTGTCGAAGCAATATTTATCAGAATGCTCAGTTTGCACATTTTTCGTTTTTCAGATTGCAGTATTAAAAGAAGCACAGTTTAAAAGCTTTTTGTTAGAGATTGTCAGTTTGCACATATTTGGGGAATGCACAGTTTGCAGAGTTTTTGTTGTTAGATTGCCCGATTGAAAATATTGCGCAGAATGCCAAGTGCAAGTTTTAGTTTTGTCAGAGGGGTAAGTATGCACAAATTGCACAGTTTGTAAAGTTTTCACAGATTGTTGCTTGTGTGAATGCAAAAATCAGAAAGGGAAATTTGAAAGTTTTTCACAATTTGTCTGTTTTTAGATTGCAGATATGGCACAGAATGCACAGTTTGAAAGCTTTATTCGTAGATTGTCGATTTGCACAAGAATGCCAGTTTGCCAGTTTGCACAGTTTTAGTTCGTCAGATTTTCAGTTTGCTCATATTGCAAGAATGCCATTTTGCCAGTTTTAATCAGATTTCAGTTTGATCAATGACAGAAGCCTTTTTGTTTGTCAGATTGTAGTTTGCACATATTTCGCAGGGAAGCCAAATTTGCAGAGTTTAGTTCTTTGATTTAGATTGCAAATATTTCACAGAATGCACAGTTGCACAGTTTTTGTTCGCAGATTGTCCGATTGTACTTTTTCACAGAAGCCAGTTTGCACAAGTTTTTCGTCAGATTTTCAGTTTGAAAAAAATTGACAGAATGCACATTAGCGAGTTTTGTTTGTTAGATTGTTAGTAGCCAAATTGCACAGAAGAACCCAGTTGCACAGTTTGCCAGATGGAATTGTCGAAGAGAGAGAAGCTAGTTTTCACAATTTTGTTTTTTTTCGATTTTCAGATATTGCACAGAATGCACAGTTGCACAGTTTTAGACCAGATTTCGTTTGAATCATATTTACAGAAAAAACAAGTTTGCACAGTTTTTTGTTTGTCAGATTGTAGTTTGATAATTTCACAGAATGCAATTTTTCACAGTTTAGTACGTCAGATGTCAGTTTTATACTTGCACAGAATGACAGTTTTAGTTGTAGATTGCAGTTTGAACATATTGACGAATGCACAGTTTGCAAATTTTTTTTTGTCAGATTTCATTTGCACATATGCACGAAGCACAGTTTGCACAGTTTTAGTTCGTCAGATTGTCAGATTGGCACAAAATGCACAGAATGCACAGTTTGCACAGATTGTAAGCTTGTTGAATGCACATATTGATCAGAATGCTCAGTTTGACACAATTTGTCTGTTTTTCAGATTGCAGGTATTACACAGAATGCACAGTTTGAACAGCTTTAGGTTAGTCAGATTGGCAGTTTGGCAACATATTGCGCAGAATGCACAGTTGCAGAGTTTTAGTTCGTTAGATTGTAGATTGCAAACTATGCACAGAATGACACCAAGTTTGTCACAGTTGTAGTTCGTCGATTGTCAGATGTCCATTTTGCACATAATGCACAGTTTGCGCAGTGTTTCGGTCGTCAGAATGTCAGTTGCACATATGCACAGAATGCACAGTTAGCAGGAGTTTTAGTTTTTAGATTGTTGTATGCACAAATTGCACAGAATGCACAAGTTTTGCACAAGTTTGCACAGATGTAAGCTTGTCTGAAGCACATATTGATCAGAATGCTCAGTTGCACAATTTGTCTGCTTTTCGATTGCAGATATTGCACAGAATGCACAGTTTGCACAGTTTAGTAGTAAGTTTATCAGTTTGTCATATGCCACAAGAATGCTACATTTTGCACAGTCTTTATACAGTCAAGAATGTCAGTTTGATCATATTGCAATGCAGGAATGCACATTTTGCACAGTTTTAGTACGTCCAGATTGCCAGTTGATAACATTGCCACAGAATGCACAGTTTTAGTTTTAGATTGTTCCCCCAGTTGGAACATATTGCCACAGAATGCACCAGGGTTTGCGCGTTGAGTTAGCAGATTTGTCAGTTTACACATATCTGCCACAAAATGGCACAGTTTGCGCAGTTTTAGTTCGTCAGATTGTCAGTTTGCACATATTGCACAGAATGCACAGTTTGCACAGTTTTAGTTCGTCAGATTTTTATATTGCAGAAATTGCACAGAATGCACAGGTTGCACAGTTTGCACAGATTGTAAGCTTGTCTGAATGCACATATTGATCAGAATGCACAATTTGTCTGTTTTTCAGATTGCAGATATTGCACAGGAATGCACAGTTTTAGTACGTCAGATTGTCAGTTTGATCATATTGCACAAATTGACACAGTTTGCGCAGTTTTTAGTTCGTCAGATTTGTCAGTTTGCACATATGCACAGAATGCTCAGTTTGAAGTTTGCACAATTGTCGTTTTCAGATTGCAGATATGCCAGATGCACGTTTGCACAGTTTCGATTGTATGCTAATTGACAGAATTGCACAGTTTGACAAGTTTGTCGTCAGATTGTCAGATTGCATATTCAAGAATGCACAGTTTGCACAGTTTAGTTGTCAGATTGTCAGTTTCCAAATATTGCACAGAATCCCAGTTTGCACGTTGTAAGCTTGTCTGAATGCACATATTGATCAGAATGCTCAGTTTGCACATTTTTGTCGTTGTTTCAGATCGCAAATATTACACAGAATGCACAGTTTGCACAGCTTTACGTCGTCAGATTGTCAGATTGCACAAGAATGCACAGTTTGCACAGTTTGAACAGTTTGCACAGATTGTAAGCTTGTCTGAATGCACATATTGATCAGATTGTCAGTTTGCACATTTGTCTGTTTCTATGCAGATATTACACCAGAAGGCAACAGTTGAACAGCTTTAGTTAGTCAGATGTCAGTTTGAACATATTGCGCAGAATGACACAGTTTGTCAGAGTTTTAGTTCGCTTAGATTGTCAGATTGCAGATATTACACAGAATGCACAGTTTGCACAGTTTGCACAGTTTGCACAGATTGTAAGCTTGTCTGAATGCACATATTGATCAGAATGCTCAGTTTTGCACAATTTGTCTGTTTTTTCAGATTGAAGATATTGCACAGAAGCACAGCCCCCCTGTTGCACAGTTTTAGTACGGTCAGATTGTCAGTTGCTCATTATTGCCCACAGAAAGACACAGTTTGCACAGTTTTAGTACGCAGATTGTCAGTTTGATCATATTGCACAGAATGCACATTTTGCACAGTTTTAGTACGTCAGATGTTGTATGCACAATTGCACAGGAATGAGCACAGTTTGCCAAGTTGCACAGTTTGCACAGTTTGCCACTGATTGTAAGTGTTCAGTTTGCAATATTGCGCAGAATGCACGTTTGCAGAGTTTTAGTTCGTTAGATGTAAGATTTTGCAAAGATTGCGCAGAATTAACAGATTGCACAGTTTTAGTTCGTCAGAGTGTAAGATTGATCATATTGCGCAGAATGCACAGTTTTCAGAGTTTAAGTTCGTTCGATTGTCAGATTGCACATATTGCGCAAGAAAGGCACACAGATAGCACAGGTTGAGTTGGTCAGAGTGTAAGGATGCACAAATGCACAGAATGCACAGTTTGCAAAGTTGCACAGATTGTCTGCTTGTGTGAATGCCACATATTTTAATCAGAATGCAAGTTTGCACAGTTTGTCTGTTTTTCAGATTGCAGATATTACACAGAATGCACAGTTTGAACAGCTTTAGTTAGTCAGATTGTCAGTTTGCACATATTGCGCAACGGATGCACAGTTTGCATAGTTTAGTTGTTCGATTGTCAGATTGAAAATATTGCGCAGAATGCACAGATTGCAGAGTTTTAGTTCGTTAGATTGTCAGATTGCAAATATTGCACAGAATACACCAGTTTGCACAGTTTTAGTAACTCAGATTGTCAGTTTGATCATATTGCACAGAATGCACAGTTTGCACAGTTTTTCGTTCGTCAGATTGTCAGTTTGCACATATTGCACAGAATGGCACAGTTTTGCACAGTTTTAGTTCGTCAAGATTGTCAAATTGCACTATTGCACATCATGCACAGTTTGCACCAGTTTTGAGTTACTTTGATTGTCAGGGTTGGTTGAGCCATATTGGCACAGGGAGTGATCACATTTTTGCACAGTGTTAGTTTGTCAGATTGTTAGTTTGCACATATTGCAAGATGCAGCATTTTTGCACAGTCTTAGTTTTCGTCAGCTTGTCAGTTTGCCCATATGTCATAGAATGCACAGTTTGGCACAGTTTTTAGTTCGTCATTATTTGTCAGATTGCACATTTACCAAGAATGCACAGTTCACAGTTTAATTGTGTCAGATTGGTCAGTTTGCCAATAGTGCACAGAATGCACAGTTAGCAGAGTTTATAGGGGGGGGGGGTTAGATTGTTGTAATGCACAAATTGCACTGAATGCACATTTTACAGTTTGCCCGTTTTGCAAGTTTTGCACTGATTGTAAGCTTGTCTAATGCAGCATAATTGAATCAGAATGCTCAGTTTTTGCACAATTTGTCTGTTTTTTTCAGATTGCCGATTATTACGCAGAATCACAGTGAACAGCTTTAGTTAAGTCGATTGTCCAGTTTCCCCACATATTGCGCAAGCATGGACAGTTTGTCAGAGTTTTAGTTCGTTAGATTGTCAGATTGCAAATATTGCGCAGAATGCAACAGATTGCACAGTTTATAGTTCGTCAGAGTGTAAGTATGCCAATTGACACAGAATGCACAGTTTTGTAAAGTTATTAGTTTCGTCAGATTGTCAGTTTTGCACATATTGCACAGATGCACAGTTTGTCACAGTTTAACTTCCTCAGACAGTTAGCAGAGTTTAAGTTTGTTAGATTGTTAGCATGCACAAATGCGAACTGATGCAACAGTTTTTGTACAGTTTGCACCAGTTTGCACAGTTTGCAACTGATTGTAAAGCTTGTCTGAATGCACATATTGGATCAGAATTGCTCGTTTTGCACAATTTGTCTTTTTTCAGATTGCAGATATTACGCAGAATGCACAGTTTGAAGCAGCTTTTCAGTTAGTCCAGATTGTCCAGTTTCCACATATTGCGCAGAATGGACAGTTTTGCAGAGTTTTAGTCGTTAGATTGTCCAATTGCAAATATTGCGCAGGAATGCACCGATTGCACAGTTTTTTAGTTCGTCAGAGTGTAAGTATGCACAAATTGCCAGATGCACAGTTTTGTAAATTTTAGTTCGTCAGATTTGTAGTTTCACATAGTGCACAGATGCACAGTTTGCACAGTTTAACTTCCTCAGATTGTCAGATTGCAAATATTGAGCAGAATGCACAGATTGCACAATTTGTCTGTTTTTCAGATTGCAGATATTGCGCAGAATGCACTGTTTGCACAGTTTGCACAGATTGTAAGCTTGTCTGAATGCACATATTGATCAGAATGCTCAGTTTGCACAATTTGTCGTTGTTTCAGATTGCAATAGTACACGAGAATGCACAGTTTCAAACAACTTTAGTAGTCCAGATTTTGTCCATTTGTCACATTATTGGCACATGCAACAGTTTGAGAGTTTTAGTTCGTCAGAGTGTAAGTATGCCCCAATTGCACAGAATGCACAGTTTGGTAAAGGTTTTGCACAGATTGTCTGCTTGTGGAATGCACATAGTAATCAGAATGCTAAGTATTTGGCACAGTTTGCACATTTGTCTGTTTTTCAGATTGCAGATATTGCGCAATAATGCAACAGATTGCACAGTTTTGGTTCGTCAGAGTGTAGTATGCCAAATTGCACAAGTTTGTAAAGTTTTTCACAGATTGTAAGCTTGTCTGAATGCACCATATTGATCAGAATGCCTCATTTGCACAATTTGTCCTGTTTTTCAGATTATAGATATTACACAGAATGCACAGTTTGACACTTTAAGTTAGTCAGATTGTCAGTTTGCACATAATTGGCGCAAGATATTCACAGTTTTGCAGAATTTTAGTTCGTTAGATTGGTCCAGATTGCAATATTTGCACAGATACACAGTTTGCACAGTTTTAGTTCGTCAGATTGTCAGTTTGCACATATTGCACAGAATGCACAGTTAGCAGAGTTTTAGTTTGTTAGATTGTTAGTATGCACAAATTGCACTGAATGCACAGTTTGTACAGTTTGCACAGTTTGCACAGTTTGCACTGATTGTAAGCTTGTCTGAATGCACATATTGATCAGAATGCTCAGTTTGCACAATTTGTCTGTTTTTCAGATTGCAGATATTACGCAGAATGCACAGTTTGAACAGCTTTAGTTAGTCAGATTGTCAGTTTCCACATATTGCGCAGAATGGACAGTTTGCAGAGTTTTAGTTCGTTAGATTGTCAGATTGCAAATATTGCGCAGAATGCACAGATTGCACAGTTTTAGTTCGTCAGATTGTCAGTTTGCACATATTGCACAGAATGCACAGTTTGCACAGTTTTAGTTCGTCAGATTGTCAGTTTGATCATATTGCACAGAATGCACAGTTTGCACAGTTTGCACAGTTTGCACAGATTGTAAGCTTGTCTGAATGCACATATTGATCAGAATGCTCAGTTTGCACAATTTGTCTGTTTTTCAGATTGCAGATATTACACAAAAGCCACAGTTTGCCAATTTCGTCATCGTTACTTTGCAAGATGCAGATGTAGTTGTC
>JAMZAV010010326.1:0-20699 GCA_024449915.1 Sweltsa coloradensis
ATTGAATGCACATGAGTACGTTCATTTCATGAGCATGTATATAGCTATACGTTTCTGCTCGACGCTCGAAGGGTGCCGACATTATCATTATTTAGTGGAGCGATGACGCACCCCGCGCGACGCCACGCGACGCCTCGCAAGATTCATGGTTTCTGAACTGAACTTCTTCATCGCACCACGTTATATATCAGTCCATGGATGGACAGCAGTCACAGCACAATAGAGTTTTATCGAACTTTTTATTTGTGTAGCTAGGCGAGATATATGAATTTTAAGACAATACTTGGATAAACAACCTGGTTTACGGAAGGGAAAAAATATATATATATATATGCGTATACATAATATTGTAAGATTATTGAGTTACGATTGTTTACGGACTAAGTGTTTTTATATGCCTAATTATAAATAAATAAATAAATTAATTAATTAATACACACACACACACACATGAAATCTTATCGAACTTGCAAAAAAAAACTAAAAATAATATTTTTCTCCTAGAAAACTAAATCTGAGGTAGATATAATATGTGCTATGCTATGTGAGAGAGGAGTTGGATCTTATTTGTCCTACAGGTCACCATCTCTGTCCATATGATACAACTTTGTCGGTCCAGTACGTATCAAGGTCCTCTAAATCTCCACGTCGCCCGAAAGTCCTCTAAGAGATTTAGGGACCCTGGTACGTATACTTCTCAGCACTTACATTTGGGTTGTGTAAAAAAGCCTTTTTTTGTTTATTTAACGTCTTTCCTATTCAGTTATAAAACTGATTTACAAAGGAGGACGCTTAGATGTTAGCATCCTCTTTCTTTGAGCCGTATACGACGATGATATACATTCTTTATTCCGCTTTAATCCACTGTTGCATTATACTTGTGTTTAAAATTATTTTCGTTATTAACGACCCGGGATGACCTTCTTCTTGGTATGGATGGCTCGCATGACCCTCACCTCACATCTCTTGGCGAAAGGTCCAACTCCCGATCCTCATCTCCTTGGTATTATCTCTGGACCAGCCCAATCGATGAGAGCCTCCCCGCCGGAAAATAACCCAACATCGAGAGCCGATTGGAAACGGAAACGTAAACCTGTGCTACTGTGAGGATTCCAGTGCTCGCTCAACCGGAATGATCGTCTAAACCCGTTCGCTCTTCCTCTTCTCCAGAGTCCGGTCCTCTCCTCTCCTCTTCACCACCCGATCGATGGGAACACCGACCGCATGATTTATTCATTGAAACCTATGGGATGACGCCGTGCCATCAGTGCACATGTATGGCCGTGGCGACTTCAGATTTGCCGTACGAACCGTCTGTTCAATGTGTTATGTGTTATGTGTGCTATTTGAGATTCTGTGGCACTGCTATAGTGCCATAACACCTTTCGAATGGCCGCTTGGAGCGTTCTCGAAGCTTTGGGCACATATGTGGATTCCCCCTCCGTTCGCACCAACTGGATATGGCTGTTGGACACAGGTACCGGCTGTGTGTCTAGTGTGGTTTATTGAGTAAACTGTCGAGAGAGGTTACGGTACGCGCAGGAGTAGGAAGTCTGGAAATATGCAGTGAAAAATCTCGCATGCCGACATTCGGCAGTTTTATGTGTGATAAGTGGTAAATGCAATTCCTGCATGTAACTGGACGCTTACAGTTACGGTGGGAACAATTCGTTTTCAAAATAACGGCACTAGAGTGCTATAATGTTTGATAAGGAATCAGAAAACCATAACGTGTCTGTTACTTTGCATCTTGCATCCTGCAGCAAGAGAGTTGTGTTCATGAGTGTTCATATTATATGGTTCGTACGTAGTTGGCATCCGCATATATATTTCGTAAGAATTGCCATAATAGATTCGTTGCGTTCATGCACAATAGGCTACTCTCTCTTCTCGTAGTTAACTAAGTGCGACGAGACTTATAAATTACAGAGTAGTTAATTATCTTGTTGTTCCACAAAGACCTAGACCGCGCACTCTATGAAGGGTAGCTCAACATGTTCGTTTATTATAACGCGGGGCTTGTACCTTGACATCGCGATTAATATTTAATGTGTCTGCCTTGTTGCTTTGTTAATACGCCGAGGCAGGGTTGTACTCTCGTAACTTGAAGATCAGCTCCATCCAGCATTGCTTCTATAGTCGTAGTCAACAATACCGACACTGCATGAGTCACATTTATTTATGGTACCGTACAATCAACTGATGTAAATAAAAATGTGAAGTAACTGTGGGGTGAGTATCCAAAATGGATTCTTGAGTCCTATCGACTGCACATTCTGTTGTGAATTCATGCGCGAATAATTGCTAAGATTATCCTATCCGGATCCCTCTAACTCGATAAAGCAACTCCCGGCGGCTGGGCGAACTATGACCCCGCAATATGATTATTTCCTTCGCAGACAAGACCTCGGGCAAGAATAAACATTTTTATTATAAATACATTTGGTCTTTATTTTCTGATGAAAATCCCTTCTTCACTTTGTTTTTCCTTGCGTCGCGACAACAACAGCCCATCAAAATGCAAACAGTTGATGGAAACGTAACGAGCCGGCAGAAGATTCTCGGCTAAACCCCATCCTCCCTCCCCCTATCTCTCCGCCACTCCAGTCGGCGGAAATTTGCATCCCGTTTCCAAGATTCGCGTGCACGTCTATATTGCGGATTGCGATAAACTTCCCGTGTAAAAGTAAAGCTCGTTGTAATGTAATCCGTCTGTTTAGGAAACACCTTTCCATCCTGTATTGCCACTTTGCCACCCGCTTTCGATCACCCTATAGTAATAACAAGTTAGTTAGAAGGCAACAGCTAATCTATGAAACCTTGCTATACACGAGCTGTGCAATTACGTCATCCAAGTCGTATGACATCTCTAAGAAACGTGTTTAGGGTGCGTCTGTAATCGACTTTTTGAGCGCAGAGCGAGTCTGCTTGGCTAGTCGACTCGTTAGACGGAAGTGACGTTATGAAGTTGGCGTCGAAATGTCACAATCAGTCATCTGTCGCGCCTGCTAGTTTAGCACCCGAGCATTATTGCCGAAAGTACACCCTATGCTTGCAAGACTTCTTCACATGCATTACATTATTCTTATATCACTAGGCCGCTTCGCAAACGCTTTTTTAGTCACGTTGATGGATGAGATTTTTGTAAGTTTTTAGTTTGCGTGGGATCTCTTTACTGTTGCAAGTGCTTTTTGAACGCGTTGTTGTCAAGTTTCTATTGTTACTTGTTAATTGTTATTAAATACCTCAAAAAATTATATTAAAACCTATGGATTCTGGCTAACTTTTCCAACCTTTTCTTTCAAAAGGTACTACATCACCATAACCTTAATGTCCATGTAAAATATGAACGTTGTAGCCCCACCCGTTTGGTCAGAACTCAGAATCGACCCAAATGTCACGATAAATATCGCACTAAAAATCGAAAAAAAATCGTAAAAGTACGATTTTCTTCAATTGTACCCAAAAACGTGTCAGGTCTAAGTTTAGATGTTTTGACGGTCCCCTCCAATTTTCATCAAGATCGCATATGCCGTTTGCCCGGTAGAGAGCGAACAAACATACAAAATAACATATAAAAAGCAAACAAAAAAAAACACCCAAGCTAAATTTTTTGGGGGTCATCCAATTATTAGTAGCAGGAATTAAATGGTGGGCAAGCTCATTTAGGTTTTAAACATATCTTACTTCATATAACCTCTCTATGACGAGATTGTTTTCGAAGGCAATTTAGTCGCCTTCAAGTATAGTTGATGACCAAATCTGCAAGTATGTGAGCGGTTAGCAGGCGAAAATACATTTCAGGTGCACCCTAAGTATTGTTTTTATTACCGTGTGTGACTGTTGGTTGAAGTCGTATAATAATATTCTATGCACCATATATGGTATGGTATGGTATATGCAGCTATAGCTGCATTCTGTCCCGCCTTTCCAAAACGTTCAACACTTCGAATAAAATCGTTGAATTCGAAATTTTGTCTAATAATTTATCTGAAAAAGTTATTATATATATATATACAAATAATTATTTTCATCTTTATTGACAAATAATGGTTAAAGCTCTCACGGTTGTAGCTATAGCCCGTGTTTTGGGGCAAAAAGCTAGTCCCTACAGTCCGCAAAGAGGTTGAGTGGACCTTGGTTGCGCGTGAGTTTGAAGGGATGCGGAGCAGCTTTTTGTTTTGTGTTTTCGTGCGTAGAAGGGTGGACTGAATGATGTAGCAAGCCGTTTTCAACCATTAGGGAACTGGCCTTGGTTTCAAAAACACAACATTTAAGAATTTGTATGGCATTAATTCACTGCCCCGTGACTGCATCCTTGCAAAGCTTGCCAAAATGTTATTTGCAACTACTGGCTTAAATATTGTTCGTGCACTTTTAGTTATCTAGGTGCCCGTTAGGGCGCCGCAGTCAAGCCGCGGTGCGCTACACACTCAGGCACCTTATACAGCAAGCAGAGTTGGGGTGATTTCGAGGTGTCACCCAGCCATCATGAAACGTGATGTAAACTTGAAAACTATCAAAATCGAGGGGATTTAGGTTCCCGACAACACATGCCAAATTTGGTTGGGGTACGAGCATTCCTTCTTGGTGAAAATATGACTTGAGACATGCTGCATGCATTACTGGCTACTACTACTACTCCTACTACTACGATCTAATCCGTCAGTTTCAATTGCCCAGCGATTCTGACCAAACGGGTGGGGCTACAACGTTCATATTTAACATGGACATTAAGGTAATAGTGATGTAATTCCCTTTCAAAGAAAAAGTTAAAAAAAAAATGCTGGAAGGCTTCCAAATAAAGGTTTTAAAATAAGCCTTATACATGCATACAATCAACAAGTAACTATAGTTACGTGACAATAATCGCCTACATTGTTTACAAAAATCAAGTCTTTGGACCACTTTATTTTTTCATTCTGTTGTTAATTGGTAATACCATAGCAATTAAATCGACTTTGATAAATTTATTATATTTTAACAAATAATTTTGCAATGGAACTTGAAAAAGTAATGAGATTCCCCACACATAACAAAAACTTGTAAAATACAGCCAAACCTTACACACCAAAAAAAAAGAGATCTAAAAAAAGGCCAAGCTCATCTCCCCTTTCCCAATTTCGATTCTTAATTCATAAACGTACAGTGCCCCCGTAACAACCCCTTGAAAAGTTTGGAAAAATAAAAAATTTGATGACCATTTTTTTAAAATTAATTAGAAAAAAAAAATTTTGGAGGAAAAATTTTTACGTTTAAATTAATGTTGCAAATTCATTTCCTGAAAATAAATTTCCCGGGAATTTTACCCATCTCAGAAAAGGGCCCCAAAGCCAACCATTTTCTGGAAAAAAAAGTAAAAATTTTACCTCATCAAAAAAAAAATTGGCCATTGACTTTTTAAAAGTTCTCTAGTAAAACCAAAAATTCAAGGGCCAAGAAATTTTTTTTTCCCCTTTTTTTTTCCCCAAAAAATGGTTGTCTTGGCGCTCTCAAAGGCAAATGATTTACTCTATTAAATGCAAAACTGTAAAGAAGAATAAAAAGATTTATATCCCACAACAATCACGGCCAAAATTTTTGAAAGAGAGCGGGCTCCCTTTTTTTTTTTTTTTTACAATTTTTTGTATTTTGGTAAGTTTAAGTAATTTCCGGGTAGGTTCTACTATTCCTCCGAAAAGCGCCTCATTTTTTTAACCCCAAACTCAAAAAGCTAAGTTCTTTGATCTGATGTTTCCCAAATTTGAATGCGATTTTAAAAATCATTCTAATGGTTTTTTGTTTTTGGTGTTTTTATTTAAGTTTTATTTGTCAAAATTTATACCTTTTTTCATTTTTCAATGTTTTTTGCAATAACCCCACTTTTTTTGAAAACTAGTCTACGATTTTTGCTGATTTTTAAACAGGTTATTTAGCGCACGTTTTTAAGTAAATTTTTAAAATTTAAATTACATTTTTTAAACTTCATTTGGGTTAGTCCCATTTTTGCGGTTTGGTGGGCTACCTACGCCGAATTGCGATTCGAATACACATAAAACAATATTTTAAAAATACTTGATATTTAAATTTGGGATTTTGTTCTTGCGCCCATGCACTTGCAATCAAGACTTGATAGAGAAATGGGGCTTTGTTTTTGGCGTGGAGGTTTCGTTTCAAAGGATCACTTTATCTCCCCCACGTTTACATCACCGACTTCAACCGCCCAAAGCAAATTCGCCGTTTTCCAAAAATTAAACGCAAGGAAAATACCATTTTTTAATTCCGCTAAGTTTACATTTTCGCAGCTTTATACAGTGAACCCCAAACCGTTAAATTAAACCCACTTATCTACCTTAGCAATATGAACTGCCTCCATGTGATCCCGCCCCCACCGACCTCTCCCATCTGTCGGGGGGTGAGGGGCATCTTTTCTAGAGACTGCCCAAGGGGTAAGTCTTGTGATGTTGGAATCTGCCTCGTATTATTATGCGACTTGGGAAAATATTATGCATTTTTCAATTTCACATCTAGATTGTGCAAAGTGACCCGTGAAACGCGTCGCTACGGGCGGTGGTCTCGCGATACGAGCAAAACATACTAGGGGAGTTTACTGATTGCTTTTATATTTCTTTTTAAATGTTGCCTTTGTATGTTTTCAGGCGCATGTGTGTTCACATGGAAATAAATGTCACTTGGATTTTAATTTATTTAATGCCTGACAATGAAATATTTCGAACAAATCACTTATGGCAGCTTTGCGTTACTTGCTTCGTTCTACATAAAAATAGAAGATCGCTTATAAAATCAATCAACACTTTCACTCATTCAACACTTAACAACACTTTCAAATACAGCCATGACTGTGATGGTATTGACATTTTTCAAATATCCAATAAACACTTCTCATGTTCCAATTGTGTGTCATGCTATTATTCTCAAACGGGTTATCTATTATTGGCAAGTGCGGTATGTATAATTACAATTCCAAACTATTATTAATAATTTTTAAATAGGTTTGAATTAACTTGATCTTTTGTATTGTCCAGTGCTGTGACCTCAGTGTTGCCATGCCCATGTTTCGTCGAGTCTGCCTATGCCGTGTAGGTGGTGCGCATGTTTGTCATCATACGATAGAGGTGCCAACGCGCGAGGCGAGCGTGGTTTAACTTGTCGCACGGTCAAAACATGAACCTCAGTGTTGCCATGCCCATTTTTGTTGAGTCTGTTTTGGCCGGTAGTGTGGTGGCATTTTTTTTTCATCATAGATAGAGGTTGCCAAGGGGGCCGGGTTCTAACTCTTGCAGGGTACACATGAACCTCAGTGTTTGCCAGCCCATGTTTCGTTGAGTCGCCTATCCCGGGTAGGTGGTGCGCATGTTTGTCATCAACGATAGGGGTTCCCAACCGCGAGCTTTGGTTTTAAACGTCGCACGGCACACATAAATCTAGCTTTTTTTAATTTCCCTCTGTGTGAGGGCCGACTCGGCGGGTTAGTTTTACAAAAACTCGTCGTTATCGCCGTGAAAATTTAACGTTTTTTTTGTGGGAGAGATTATTTCCGGGGGGTTTTCAAGTTTGGTAACTTTGCTGACCCAAAATCTTTGGCTAAATTTAGTTTTTAGTCATTAATCACTTTTTTGAAAATGTCTTCAATAATTCATCGGATTAAGGCCCTAGATTTCATTTGCCTTACCCATCGAAGAATCCTAAAACATGTTGAAGCAAATCCTCGACAGGTTTTAATGTGGGTTGGGGTGGAAATTGCAATGTTTATTTGCGTTCGTGTAATGCATGTCTGCAGCCTGCTGCCACGTTCCTACGAGCACGTACAAAAAACTAACACATCATGAATTTACCGACCGTCCGTACATAAAGTGAGTTTAGCAAATTTAAAAAACAGACAAACATAATTTAACACTATTATCACAAATTGCATATCAAATCATATTCTATATGACAGATGTTTAAAGCAATACAATTTAGGATTGAAGTACCCGTCCTGATGGTCTAGTGGTTAAGACCCTGCCGGAATGCGGGAGTCCTTTGGGTTTGATTCCCGGGAGGCGGACTTTTTTAATTTTTGGGAAAGTAGTAAATAATAGCTGGGAATTCAAATGCATTCTTTGATCCCGATTAATCAAAGTTTAAAAGGACTTAAATTTTAAAAAAGTATGTAGACTTCATGTACGGGGAAAAGGGCTTCCTATGCTAAGGTAATAAATTTAAGTAGACTTAGATTTGGGCCGTTGGCAGCGGTCTTTCTAGGTAGTTGGCAGAATTTGACTTCCTAAATCTAAGTAAGAAATTTGGAAGTTTATTTCCTAGGGGCGTTGGCTGATTTAATTGGGGCTTTAGGTTGAGGCATTAAAAGAAGTTGCTTCCCCCGGCCTTTTGGGAGCGCGAAGTTTACTTCCAGTCTAGGCTTAAGAAGTTGATTCCCCGGGTTCACATCGAATTCTTCTAGGTTGGGCATTAAAAAAGTTGACTTCCCCGGCCGTTCGCAGTGGTTGACTCCTGGGGAGGCATTAAAGAATTGATCCCCCCGCCTTGGACATCGAAGTTTCTTTATTTGAGGCAAATAATTATTCCCCCGGCCGTTGGCAAGCCTTTTCTTCCATCGAGAAATAAGTTGCTTCCCCCTTGGGACAGGCAATTGAATTCCTAGGTTTTTGGGTTAATGAAGTTTTATCCTCCCTTGGGACACCAATTGACCCTGGTTTTAGGCATTAAATAATTGACCCTAGTCCCATTCTTGGAAACCCGTATTATTTATTAAAAATTCCGACATTTTTATAGAACCAAAGGGATTTTTAAAATAGTTCGTGTTTCACATAAGCCACACACTTCGCCGGGAAAAAATATTCTGTATTGAAAACCCCCGAAAAAAAGGGCCTTTAAAAAAAAAAAAAAAAAAAAAACCCCCCCCCCCCCCCCCCCCCCCCGGGGGCTGTGTGGAAAATTGAAAAAAAAAATGAAATTAAAATTTTTTTTAAAATCCCCCAAAAAGCCCCTGTTTAAAAAAAACCTTTTTTTTTTTTCTTTTTTTTTTAAAAGGGCCGGGGATGAAAAAATTTTTTTTTTTTGATGGGGGGCCCCCCCCAAAAAACCCCCCCCCCCGGCAAAAAAACCCCCCCACTGTTTCCCCCTCAGGCCCCCCCCCCCCCGGCAGTCGGTTGACTTCCAGGTCTGAGCATTAATGAAGTTGACTTCCTCGCCGTTGGCAGCAGGAGTTGATCCTAGGTTTGAGGCATAATGAAGTTGACTTCCTCGACCGTTGGCAGCAGTCGAAGTTGACTTCCTAGGTCTGAGGCATTAATGAAGTTGACTTCCTAGTCCCTAGTTCGTTGGCAGCCGGTGAGGTTAACTTCGTATTCATCACTTCCGACATTCGGTCTATAGCCAACCAACTATAGTGGCATTTAGAAATCAGTTCCGTAACGTTTCTCGACATACAGCTCACGAGGTGCACGTCGCTCGTGGAAAGGCGATATTCATGGATATTGAGGGATCGCCTCGCAAACTAGGAGACTACCATTCAGGCAAAGGTGTTGATATTTTGAAGAAATACCAAACTTCAATAAAATGGCTCGCCCGTCCAGTGGTTCAAGCCAATGCCTCCAATGCAGAAGATCGTGGCTACAACCCTGCATCAGGCCTAAGATTCTAGGGTAGTTTTGTGTAAACTGTGACTGGAAACATCCTAGCATAACACACATAATATGCATACTAAGCCTCGTTTTTACATTAAAAGTCCCACTGAAAATCAGCTCTAGGGACCAATCAATAAAATCTAAATACGGAACGTATCTATTTTAAATTTTAAATAAGTTATATATCTCGAACCTTTTTTATAAATGTAAAACGTCACACATGGGAAATTCAAAGTTGACGTTGTTTTGCACAGAAATGCCAACACAACAATATCCGTCGCTTAGTTATTCATTTCTCGTTTTATCGCAACACCGACACAGAAAACACGGCTCTCCCCGTGTTTGATTGCAAATGAAAAACTCTGCTGCCTTTGCTCTTACGCGTTGATGATGTGATTGCGCCCGTGCCACACTGTACCAGAGCACGGCACAATGCTCGCCGTGGTGCCTGCTGTTCCAGAGCACGACACAATGCTCGCCGTGGTGCCTGCCTGTCTCAGTGCACGACACAATGCTCGCCGTGGTGCCTGCCTGTCTCAGTGCACGGCACAATGCTCGCCGTGGTGCCTGCCTGTCTCGGTGCACGGCACAATGCTCGCCGTGGTGCCTGCCTGTCTCAGAGCACGACACAATGCTCGCCGTGGTGCCTGCCTGTCTCAGAGCACGACACAATGTGCCAAGTAGATAGATCGCTCGTTATATCTGCTGGAGTTTTAACAGCATGTGTACAAAACACATTGTCTTCATTTCATCTTAAATCGGTCATTACATCGGACATAACGTAAAATGCATTGCCTTGTAGGATGTGTATAACATATTATATGTTTATATTAACTAACTCAAATATTATAATTTGAAACTAGTAGAACAGGTAAATTGATTGTTAAATTGAAATTATTTGGACGTACACTGTTCTTAAAATAAATATTTTATTTGTAATATTTCGACACAGATTCTAGTGTCTTTGTCAAACTGGGTTGAACAAAGCAATTTTTTAACAATACAAATAAATATAAAATAACAAAAACGATCATGAAACATTTATGCCAACAAATTATGTAAAAAATGAAAATAAAACATTGCAGAAATAAGTTATGTACAAATAATAGGTGTGTTCGCGCCAGTTTAAGCCCACTCTTGTTTCACGTAGTATTTAGTTTTTCACTCCCCTCGTACCCCCCTTGCTTCTCTTATCTCTCTTGTAGACCTGCCCTAGTCAGGTCGTTTCTCGTTGCCTATTGCATTCGACGCATAGCGTGCAAACTCTGTACGTTGCCTGTACGAGGCTCAGTACTTCCATATTTTCATTGTTGCCTCAGTGCAACAAACCAACAAGTTTTCTTCGTGGTCACTCTGTTACCTTCTTCACTCTGTAAACAACTACTTTATTTTCTAAACCATTGCAAGCTCACAGTGCATTTTAGTGTTATTTAATTTGATTTTTCGTGTGCTTTACGTATTTTTTTTGTGGTATCATCATTTACTACTTTCATCACTGTCGATCCTTCATCTATTCATCTCACTAGGTAGCCTATCATTTCCTTTCATCACTACATCGACACCTTGCTCAACGGCAAGTTCGCCGTCTCCAAGCCAATGTCTCGAAGCCAGGTAAGCTCGATTGTGATTTGTTTTTTCTTCATTTTTCCTCGTATTATGGCATCATCGTTTGGTGCCAACATTTTCCTCCGGGCCGGATTTTTCGTTTTTTTTTCATTTTTTACAGTCCACTCTCAAAACCATTCAAATTTTCTCGCATTGTTGTTGTCAATATTGAATCTCTCATCACTGGTCATACTCGGCGTGTGCATGACTCACTACACCAGTGTTATCATTCTAGTTTATTAATGATTGGTCGCAGGGCGAGCATATTAGATTGTTCACATTCTCTCGTGGCATGTATTTATACACGTCGCTAGTTATTTGTCCTGACTAGGGTTCGATCTTACCATTTTTGTTCTGTGTTTATTCAATTGCACTCGCAATAGGTCCCTGTTTCTTTTTTCTCGTCTAAGTTCCGGTTTCATGACAAGCAGGAACGGCAACGTAGCTTGCATCTAGCTAGAAGAGAGCGATATTTGCCTCAGTTGCAACCTCATAGACGCGTTGAAGCGCTTCAAGACGAGGACTTTTCGTCACAGATCGGGGTTTTGACAAGCTTGACCATTGAACTGACTTCGAGCGGTCAGAGCGAAATATAGTTGCTAATTCTCAGCTCGAGGAAGGTGTCAACCCTCTTCCTGTCGACGCAGTACAAGCCACCTTGAGAGCCTCCTACTCGCCCGCGATAAATCTCCGCCTAGTGCGCGTATCCCAGATGCTATTCCTGTGAATCCGCCATCTACTGTTGCTGCTCAAGTTAATCGCTACCCAATATTAAATTTGCCAATATTTGCAGGCGACATGACTCAGTGGCCAGACTTCTATGCTTTGTTCAGCTCCCTTGTTCATGACAACGAGTCATTGAACAATGTACAACGCTTCCACTATTTGCGTTCTTCTTTGCGAGATGCTGCATTGGCTGCAATTAATGGGTTTCAAATTTCAAGCGTTTAATTATCCTCTTGCCTACGACGCGCTAGTGTCACGCTATCAGAACAAGCGCTTATTGGCCGGTAGTATATTCCAACAGGTACTCTATTTCACTCCATTAAAATCAAGTAGTCATACTAAGTTACAGCAGTTTTTGCAAGTTCATCGTAATTCCCGTGAACGCTCTCAAGGCTTTGAAGATTCCTGATTTTAGCTGACTTTCTCCTTCTGTCACTTACTTTGTAAAACTTAGACGCACAAACCCGAAAGAACTTCGAGGCTAAGCATTCTGCGTTCTTTTACTCCGACTTATCAGCAGCTTATCACGTTCTTAGATAAATCTTAAAGGACGCTTGAGTTGTGCTGTCTGGATAAACCCGGGGTTCGACCCCAGTTAAGGCGCAGTCATCGAGAAGAGTCAACTCATTGCTCGTTGCAAACGCCAGCTCACTTGAACTCCAGTGACATAAGCCTGCTTCAGGCTCGTCAAGCCGGCAAGCTCAAAGCCGTCCATCACCCACTTCCCCATTATGCCAGAGTTCTCACACCTTGTATAAGTGTCAAACGTTTCTCAAGCAATCGCTGCCCACAAGTACGCTACTCTCAGGCGATTACGTCGCAGTTTCAATTGCTTGGGACTTCATTCACAATCCGAATGTCAATCCGAACGTTCATGCTGGACGTGTCACAGCACTCAGCATCACTCGTTGTTGCATCCGATGAAAGCACCAACGCCGACTATCAACCCATCTTGATAACAGCTCTACTCAGCCTACGGGCACGATCGCAGATCGTACTTTTTCCTGTCGTAGGGAGGCAACCCCGTCCACTCAGCGTGTCGCCCTGTTGGTACCGTGAGAGCTTTAATTCGGGATCCCTGCGGGACAACACACCCTATTCGTGCCGTCATAGATTCTGGGTCTCAAGTCTCAGCTATTATCATTCTCTCGTTCAAGGTCTTGGATTGAAGGTAGAACCCAGCCCTATTCAACTGTCTGGCATAGGGCAAGCGGTTACCAAGGTTCATGCAATGTGCTCTGTGACATTGCTTCTCGGTTGAATCCAAACCATCATCTCCGCGTTCAGGCACTCTTTTCTGTCTGCCATTTCAGATCTCCTTCCTACTACTCCGTCCCTATCGAGGTGTTCGAGCGCTATCGTGGGCTCTCGTTGGCCGACGATAGGTTTCATCTTTCCAGACAAGATCGACTTCTGATAGGAGCGGATCTGTATCCGGATATTCTTAGTAGGCCCAGCGATGTAGTCATCGGAGGCCAATCCTCCGCTCTCAAACCCTGTTCGGATGGGTGATCTTGGGTTCGATTCCAGCATCAGGACTCGAGTCTCAGGCCCCATGCTCCTTTTCGCATGTTCAGCTCCATCGTTGGATCGTTCTCTTCGCATGTTCTGGGAAACTGAGGAGGGTTTCGCGTCCTTCTCAGAAGAATCCAGATGATCAGCTGTGTGAAGACCATCGTGACCTCACACACTCGAGACGATGTTTGGGGCGTTACTCTGTAGGGCTCCCATTCAAGCCTCACTGCGTGCCTCTTGCTTCAATCGCAATGTTGCCTTCTCAAATTTGCTCAGTCTGGGGAAAGTCGCCTCAAGCGCGTTTTTGAGCATGACGTTGCTTATCACCATTTTATGCGGAGTACGCGGATCTTCAGCACATGCAGCTTGCTGTCACGTCATCGGATTACGTGATTCCACACCATTGCGTGCACAAGGCTTCAAGTTCGTCAACGAAGCTTCGAGTCGTGTTCAACGCCTCTGCGGCGGACGCGCATGGTGCTTTTTTTAATCAGCAGCTGTTAATCGGTCCCAAGCTTCAGCGAGATCTCCCAAGTATCCTGATCAACTTCAGGACCTATCCCATCGCTATCTGTGCTGACATCCGCCAAATGTACAGGCAGATTCGTATTCTACCAGCTGATTGTGTCCATCAGCACATTTCTGGCGCCCGAATCCTGACTGGCTGTCTTGGAGTACGAGCTCAATACTGTCACCTACGGGTTAGCTCCAAACAGCTTTTTTTTCTCAACGAGTTTTACACCAGCTGGTGCAAGACGACGGGGGGGCCCTTCCCTCTTGCCCCTTGTGCGATTACGTTTTACACGTACATCGATGACATCGTCTCAGGCGCTAAGGACCTCGCTCAGGGTATCGCTCTTCAAGAAGAGCTCACGCTGTTACTTTCCAGTGGAGGCTTCGAGCCTCGTAATGGGCCAGCAATCTCCCTGCTGCCCTTGCGACCCTTCCCGAGGACCATCTGGAAACACCACTTGCGTTCTCCCCTGAAGAGCAGGGAATCAAGATCTTAGGCTTATTTGGGACCTCCACACTGACGACTTCTCATTCCGTGCTCAGCCTTTTGAAGGCCATTTGACGAAGCGCTCAGCACCTCTCCTACATCGCCAGGATATTTGATCCGTTAGGATTTCTCTCGCCATTTGTCTCCTTCATGAAATCTTTCTCCAGAGATTGTGGATGTCTCATTCTCAGTGGGACGACCCGCTCTCCGACGAGCTCTCAAACACTTGGCACTCCGCCGTCGCCGACGTAGCTCAACTCGTCAAGTTTCGTGTCCCACGTCACTTTCCCCTCCTGCACGGCGTCCTCCGGATAGTTGGGTTTTGCGACGCTTCAGAGAAAGGCTACGCCGCCGTCTTGTACCTCCACATGACGTCGGGTTCCACCTTTCACGTTAGCCTTCTCCGAGCCCGTAGCAAAGTTGCTCCAGTCAAGACGTTGACCATTCCAAAGCTCGAGCTGTCTGCGGCTCTGCGGATGCTTGCCCGTCTTCTCCCCAAACTACCTTGCCTGCACTCAACTCTCTCACCCTGAACGCCATCGTACTTTACTCGGACTCAAGTCACTCAACTATCGTTCTTGCATGGCTGGCCCACACCTCCTCATCGGGTGAAAACGTTCGTGGCAAATCGAGTCGTAGAAATCCTGGAGCACACCTCACCGTCCGATTGGGCTCACGTCCGTCCAATGAGAACCCAGCTGACTGTGGGGTCCCGTGGTTTGACGGCATCTGAAATGCTACTTCACCCTTTGTGGCAGTTGGGACCGCCTTTTCTTCAATCATCCCCAGATTCTTGGCCCCGATCAACGCCCACCTCCGTTTTGCGTTGAGTTGCCTGAGATGAAACCACATGCAGTTCTGATTTCCAAGGCCGACGTTGTCGTCAAACCCATTGTTGCTTCACTTCATGAAGTTCTCCACTCTACTCCGTTCGCAGCGGTGTTTGGCTAGTCCCTCCGATTCGCGCGGATCCTGCTAGCTAAACGTTCTCAGGTCCTGTATCCCAAGGGCCCTTGCGCACTGAAGAGTTCCAGTCTTCTCTGACATGCTTGTAAAGCTTTCTCAACGTCAGTTTTTCGCCAGTGAGTTGCGCCAGCTTGAGCAAATTGGTAGCGTCACCTCGAAGTTGGCCCTCTCAAGCCATTCTTCGATTCATTAGGTTTTCTCAGGGTGGGCGGGAGACTGAGACACTCTTCTCTTCATGTTGACGCCCGTCATCCTCCTGCTATCAAAGCAAGCCCATTGCGTGGCCCTCGGGCGCATCAAGACCTTATGCCCGGTAAGGATGGTGTCGTGCGTGTCGTGTCAGTACGCACGACCCACGGCAGTTTCATTCGCCCAGTCAATCGACTTGTGGTTCTACCCCATGCTTACCAGCTTGGGGAACTTCGAATCGTTTTACTTTTCGTTTTCTTTGAGTTTTGTGTCGTTTTCTTGTCGAAGTGACTTTAAAATGTGCATTTTGGTGGGCGGTATGTTCGCGCCAGTTTAAGCCCACTCTTGTTTCAGATGTCGCAGGCCATAGGTGTTGGTGGCCCCGCGGATAGATGGGAGTGGGGGGGGGTAAGTTCCCCCCGAAAGGGATTCTGGTAAATGGAGCTGGTGTCTAGAACCCCTATTTTGTGGGCTATGCGAGCCTAAAAAGCTCGGGACTGGCGTCTCGCACTAAGCCTATAGTAGCGAAAATCTGGGCGTCTCGACGTCTAACCTATATGAGGCAGCTAACTCGGGGTTTAGGTGTCTACATAGAGGGGCATTCGAAGTTCCCCCGGACTGGGCCCATTAGGCTAAACTGACGTTCGAATGCTAGCCCTTTAAAGAGGCATTCGGGAAATTTTCTGACGTTGGGAGGTCTCGAGAAGGATGGTGGGATATTAAAGGGCTTAGTAATGAGAACAAGTGACGTGGTTTAATAGGATAGTGTATTGTGAAAATATGTACATTAAACAGAGAGAAGGATAGATGTTGCGAGTGGTTGGGTTTATGCCTTTTAAAGGTTAGCTTTCGAGACTCGAGTTTATCCCTACTATAGGCCAGTCGCGAAAAACTTCAAATGCCCTCCTCTGATAAAAATAGACGTGAGTTGCTGCCTCAAAAGGGCTTAGACGTCGAGACGCCGGATTTCGCCTACTATGGGCTTAGTCGCGAGACGCCGAGCTCCCGAGCTTCTTATAGGCTCGCATACCCCACAAAATAGGTGTTCTAGACACCATCTCCATTTACGCAGAAGTCCTTGGGGGTGAAATCTACCCCCTCCCTTACTCCTATCTACTCCGGGGGTCCCCCAAAACACCCTATCGGCCTGCGACACTTTGATTTAGTTTTTCACCCCCCTCGTCCCCCCTTGCTTCTCTTATCTTCTGTAGACCTGCCCTAGTCAGGTCGTTTCTCGTTGCCTATTGCATCGAGCTGCCATGCGTGCAAATCGTACGTCGCCTGTCGAGCTGCATGTACTTCGATATTTTCATTGTTGCCTCGAAAACAAACCCAAAAGTTTTCTTCGGGTCACCTGTGACCTTTTTTCCTTGTAACAACTACATTATTTTTGGATGAGCGTAGCCAGCAAAAAGTGAAGCGAAACTTCAATTTACTGACCCCCCAAAAAAATTTAGCTCCGGGTTTTTTTTTTGTTGTTTTTTTGTTGGATTTTTGTTGTTTGTTAACTCTCTACCAGGGAAATGGCATATCCCATCTTGATGAAAAAAGACAGGTCCTTCGAAATCTTAATTAGAGGTGTATTTTTTTTTGGGGACAATCGAAGAAAAATTTTTCAGAATACGTACTTTTACGATTTTTTTTCGATTTTGTGGATATTTTTCCCGCATTTGGGGCCCAAATTTGACCAAACGGGGGGGGCTACAACTTTCATATTATACTGGACATAAAGGTTATGGGGTGTACCTTTAAAAAAGTGAAAAAGTTTGCCAGAAACTATAGAAATAAAGCTTTTAATGAAGGTTTTTGATTTTTTTTGCTATTTTTCGTGCCATTTGGGTCAATTCTGACCAAAGGTGGGGCTACAACGTTCATATTATACATGGGCATTAAGGTTATGGTGATTTTACCCCTTTTAAAAAAAAAGTTAAAAAATTGCCGAATCCATAGAAATAAAGCTTTTAAAATAAGTTTTTTTCGGTAAATAATATCAATTTACAGAAACAATAGAAACTTGACAACAATCGCCTACAATACGTAGGCAATAAAACAAAGCACTTCCCAAAAAGTAAAGATATTCCACGCAAACTAAAACTTTAAAACGCTCATCCATCAACGCGGGCGGGACTTTAGCGTTTTCCTAGTCTAACACAGTGCACAGCTCACAGTGCATTTTACGTGTTATTTAAGTTGATTTTTCGTGTGCTTTAAGTATGTTGTTGTGTATCATCATTACTTCTTTCATCACTGTCGATCCCCTTCTATCTATTTATCTTACTATAGGCAGCCTACATTTTCCCTTCACACCTACTCGACCCCCTTCTCAAAACGGCAAGTTCGCCGTCTCCACAGCAATGTTCGAAGCCAAGGTAAAACTCGATTGTGATTTGTTTTCTTCGTTTCCCTCGTATTTATTGGAAATTTCCCCTTTTGGGGGCCAACAGGTGAGGAAAGAACATTAACTCCAACCGTCAAAACATCCAGCTTACGGCAGCAATGCACTGCCTTTTTCTTAAGGACGAACCTATTATATTGGAGGAAATGCCGGGGTCTAGGAGTAATACTCATGACAAATAGATGTACATGCCATGAAACAGCTTCCTTAAACTTCCTTACTTCCTTTTATTCCAATTGGATTCCTTGGCATATTGCTAATATGTATTCTCCCAATTGATGAAAATGATGGTTTTCATATAATTTCTGCGATTTTGAATTATGTACTTTGGAGTTCATTTCTTATCTCACCTATTATTGTAAATATTTTTTTCTTCAAGTTTTATTTTCATTTTAATCATAATTTGTTGGATAAAGTTTCATGGTCGTTTTGTTTTTATATTTATTTGTAATTGTTACAAAATGCTTGTTCAACCCAGTTTGTCGAAATATTACAAATAAAATATTTATTTTAAGAACAGTGTGCGTCCAAATAATTTCAATTTAATAACTCAAATATGTGAACAAGTCATAACAATCAAATTGTGGCACTAGTATATTTAATTAATAGCTTTATTTGTTTACCATGATTGTATCAGTTCAATAACGGAAGGACCTAATATATAATACAATCTTTATCTATATTTATATTTGCATTACTTAGGCCTATTATGGTGCGGTACGGTCATATTATTACATATATTTATGTATGCATTTGAATGTATAGAAAATATCATTCCCGAGATGAATTTGTAGTGTGAAGCAAATTAACGTCTCTTGTCTCAGAGTTATGATGAGTCCATGGTCTATGCATATTCTCCCTTGTAGTCTACATGTTTTCACCGGAACTCGGAACCCTCCTGGCGGGGGAGCATCTTATACCAGACCCAAGTTATGTGAATAGAATTGAAAGTAAGGCGGGGCGAGCACGCACGAGCTGCGCGCCTTTGGGGGGCAGGGGGTTGGGCCGCTGTCTGTTTTGACAGTCAATATTGACTCTTTCCTACTTCCAGCGGAACTTTTACATTCAATTCAAATTCGCATTACGATTCTCAAACGCAGCTTAAAAATACACCTCGTATCTTCTAAGCCCGGAACAAGGTTTTTGCGCCACGGGGAAGCATCAGAAACCCCTTCTAGTTCTCCTTGTTCTCGCCTCGCAACTGACACTGACATCTGAATGCAATGGACATTTGAATAACAACGTTGCTCACTTTAAATCATAATTAAGTTAGTTCATTTTTAGAAAAAAATAAAAAAAACACATAAAGCATTCTCTTACGTTATGTTTTACACCAAATAAACACATATTCACGTCGGTGGTACAGAGAAAAGTAACACAATCAACGTTCCTTCTGGCTAACTTTTTCAACTTTTTCTTTCTAAAGGTACTACATCACCATAACCTTAATGTGTATGTATAATTTGAACGTTGTAGGCCCACCCGTTTGGTCAGAATTGGCCCAAATAGCACGAAAATATCGCACAAAAAATCAAAAAACTTATATTAAAAGCTTTATTTCTATAGACTCTGGCTAACTTTTTCACATTTTTCTTTCAGAAAGCAATACATCAACATAACCTTAATGTCCATGTGAAATATGAACGTTTTAGCCCCACCCGTTTGGTCAGAATCGGCCCAAATGTCAGGAAATATCGCACTAAAATCGAAAAAAATCGTAAAAGTACGATATTCATGAGAAATATTTCTTTCTTTATTTATTTATTGTTGTTTATCCTTGTTATTATTACATTTTTTAACAACAAGAAAAGGCGTCGACGCTAGCAAATATTTTGCTAAAACACTTGATATCTTTGTGGAAGTCTCGTGCTCTCTTCGATTGTAAACAAAAACGTGGCAAGTCTAAGTTCAGAGATTTCGAAGGTCCTGTCAAATTTTCATCAAGATCGCATATGCCGTTTGCCCGGTAGAGAGCGAACAGACAGAAAAAAAAGAAAAAAAAACACCCGAGCTAAATTTTTTGGGGGGTCGGTGAAATTGAAGTCTTCGCTTCGCTCATCCAAAAACATGTTTTTTATTGTGATGTTAGGGTAATTTCTGTATTCCCCTATCCCCAACATCGTGTGTTATTTAAACGCTATGTTTTGTTGGTTGGTTGTGATGTTAGGGTAATTTCTGTATTCCCCTATCGCCAACAGCGTGTGGTATTTAAACTACGTTTGGATTGGATATTGCTTAACGTCTCATATTTATGCAACTTGGTTAATCGAGACGAAGGGGGAGGACGTAAAGGATGTACGCGGGGGGACAAACGGGATTGATGACACAGACGAAGACGTCCACGACGTGGGGGAACCCCTGCCCTCCTCATACGCTTGTGGCTGGTTCTGACCAGCACAGGCCTGTCCACCCTTTAAACTACGTATTTTGTTGTTTGGTTGTAATGTTAGGGTAATTTCTTTATATCCCTTTCACCAACAGCGTGTGGTATTTAAACTACATGTTTTGTTGATTGGTTGTGATGTAAGGGTAATTTCTGTCTTCCCCTATCGCCAACAGCGTGTGGTATTTAAACTACTCGTTTTGTTGGTTGGTTGTGATAAGGGTAATTTCTGTTTCCCTACGCCCAAAACGGGGTTTTTAAGTTTTTTTTTTGGGTTTTAGGGGAATTTTT
>JAMZAV010010327.1:0-55226 GCA_024449915.1 Sweltsa coloradensis
ACGGTGTCTTGGTTTCCCCCCGGCCAAAAAAGGGTTTTAAATGGCTCATTCGCGTTCACGCTACAAAGCTTAACTCCTTAGTCTGCAGGCCCTACCATTGAATTCTTAAACTCCGTTAGTAGTTAATGGCCTTGCACGTGATATTCCATGATTCTATGCAAACATCTAATTGCAATTATATAATCATAGTTAGGCCCTAGGGTATACTTTGCAAAGTGTTTTGATTTAAATCAATTGATTTATTTAATAAAAATCATTGATTTAAATCAAATGCACTTTTTTTTTCATTTTGAGCAACAAACACATTCTAACTGGTTTAGGCAAAGTTTTCCTTAAAATGATTTTGTGAGTTATATTTTCTGAAATGCTGGTGAAAATATTTGATCCGCTCATCAACTTGACAGGTTTTGAAACACTGATATTGTTGATTTAAATTTTAATTAAATAAAAATTTGATTTAAATCAAAAAATTGATTTAAATCATGATTTTTTTAGGCCTATATAAAAATCGAAAAAATCTCACACCCTGATACTTTGTAGGTAGCCTAGTGATACCCCTATTTATTTATTTATTTATTTATTTGGACAACAAATAAAATACAAAGTACAGTTAAAGTTTATAACAGTTTTCACCGTGTAGTCCATTTTTGCTAAACATAGACTAGTTGTTACATAAGTATTAATATAATATAATATATAGGTATTTTACAAAATAGTATAGGCCTATAGCTTATTATATGGTACCTCCAAATAATAATAAAATATACCCAATTATTAGGTAGTTCTGTCTGTCATAAAGTCTTTTATGCTGTAGTATGCCTTTTGTATTAGGAATTTAGTTGGGTTCTTTTTTGAATTTGAGTGTTCGTTATGTTTTTTTTGATGGGGGAAAGTTTATTGAATAGAGTTTTATTCAAATAATCAGAGTTTTTTTGACCTAGGTTTGTACGATATTGGTTAAGATGGAGGTTATTTTTGTTCCTTGTGTTGTGGGTGTGTATGCCACTGTTGAGAGTGAGAGTGTGGATGTTTTTCTTATGGCTAAAATTGACTTGAGAATGTAAAGGCATGTAACGGTAAGAATGTTTAGTGGAATAAAGTAGGGTTTGCAATGCTCCGTCGGCTTAAGGGGTACATAATGCCCTGATTGCTCGTTTTTGCGTGATGAATACCTTGTGATATGAGTCGATATCCCAAAATTCGATTCCATATCTCAAGTGCGATTCAAATAGAGAAAAGTAACTATTTAGCAGTTGATATGTTGTTTATTGTTTGATGCTCTTAATTGCAAAACAAGCTGAGCTGAGTTTTGGTATTAGGGTGTTGATTGGGCCCATGCCAGGTTAAGTTGTTATCTATTGTTATTCCCAAAAATTTTTGCTTGTGTAGATGATTTTACTGTGGATTATCATGTGAATTTGTAATGCAAGGTATTTGGTTGAGTGATTTGTTTTTTTGGGAAATGAATGGAAATTGAATAAATTTGTTTTTGATGAGTTTAGCGTTGTTTGTTCACCGTAAACCATTCGGGGATTCGGTAATTCTTTTATCTGCCTTCTCTTGAAGTTGTATTGTTCATTAGCGGTAATACTTGTAGTGAAGTCATCTGCAAAAGCTCTGCATCCTCGATGTTATCAGGAAAGATCATTAACCAAAGATGATAAAAAATAGTGGGCCAAGGATTGATCTTGTGGAACGCCACAAATTACTTTTTCATAGTCAGATCTAGTCTTTGTAAGTTTGTTGTCTTTTAGTTTAGTCATTTCGACGCATTGCATGTCGGTCAGTAAGGTAAGAAGTGATAAGCTTTAGACCATGTCCCACGTATGCCATAGTACTCTATTTTGGCTAGTAGTATTGTATGGTCAAAACAATCAAACGCTTTGTGAGGTCGCAGAATATACCAATGTGGGTAAATTTAGGTTACTGCTCCGACAACAGTTTTAAGAAATCTACTGATTGTGTGCTTTTTGATTTGCCTTGTCTAAACCCATTTTGCCTCTCTGTTATGGTATTAAACTCGTCAAAAAATGAGACATTCGTGTGTATATTATGGTTTCTAATATTTTTGAAGCTGCGGGGAAAATGGATATTGGTCTGTAGTTACTGGTTATATTTATTTTCTTTTTGAAATAGGGATTTTTTGATATTTTTAATGCTTGGGGAAAGACACCGTCCTCCAGGCAAGTATTGAAAATATCAGATAATGGTTCAGCTAATTCATTGATACATCTTTTGAATACCATAATTGACAAATCATCGATTCCTGTAGAGTATTTAGGCTTTAGTTTTAGTACTATATCTTTAATTTCATTTGGGGTTGTTTCATAAAAGTAAAGGGAGTTACTTGGGCTTTTTTGTCTTTGTTAGGTAAGTTTGAAAATTGTGGTTTTTATTTTTTCCGCAAGTAGGCCAAGTTTTGTTTTTTGTTAATAGAGATGCTTCCGTCGTGAAGTACTTATTGAGGTAGTGGCAATTTCAAAGGCCGTCATTTATTAATGAGTTTTGTTATTGAGTAAAGTTTTATTTTCATGGCGCTTTTTTGGTTTACGATTTATTTCTGTATTTATTACGTTCCATATAGATTTTGATTTATTGTCTGTAGTTGTTATGATTTCTCTTATGTGGCCAAATTTTTTTCATTTTTAGAACCTTTTGTAAATTTCAAGTATGTTTGATATATGTTTGCAAAAATGGCACATTTGGGAAATGAGATTTAATATATAAAAGACTTTTTTTATTTGTACTTGAAACCTTAATACCTTTGGTTAGCCAATTTTGCAATTTATAGGTTGATTTATTTTTTTTTGTTTTTAAAGGGCAATGTTCATTATAATAGGAGAGCAGTTTTTTGAGAATTCATTGTATTTATCATCTGCTGTATGTGTTGGTTACACACTCCCAATTTTCTTCTGTTAAGCTTTCAGCTAGGTTTTTTTAAGGATTTGACATTTGTTAGACGTATAATTTTGGGAGTTGAGGTAGCTGATATTGTTGGAAAAATTTTATTGCAATTTCTTGTGCGTAGTGGTCAGATATTCCAAAGTCAATGTGGTATGTGGTATTAGTCTGCTAGAGATTTTAAATTTAAAATCATTTATTTATTTTAGGGGTAGGCTATGTCATTCTCTCATTGATTTTCATATGATATCGTTAAAAAAAAGGGCCCAAAATGAATTGATATAGGCCTAGGTAATTTAAGTCCTTACAATTATCAATGTAGCCTATATTATTATAGTAATGTGGATTTACCGTAAATTTAAAACTCGGGTAATTTACTGGTAAAATTACTGGTAAATTCACCGGGGAAAACGGTTTAAAATCGGTAAAATTTTTATTTTGGCTATATTTAAACAGATTGGCATAGACTAGACATAAATAGGTTTTGTGATGTGGAAGGTGTATATCAATTAAAAGTGCATATATTCACCCTTATATTTATTTACTGTTCCATACAAAGTACTACAAACCAAACAATAATGTTTTTTTATAGTTTAACTAGGAAAACGCTAAAGTCCCGCCGCCCTTGATGGATGAGGTTTTTAGTTTTTAGTTTTCGTGGGACCACTTTTAGTAGTAGTAGAAATCTTTATTTAGCATTTTGCTATTTTTACATACACATACACAAGCATTATACAATTTACTTTTACATATTCCCTTAAATTAAGTGCTTGTGAATGCATTGTAGGTGATTGTAGTCAAGTTTCTATTGTTAATTGTTATTATAAACCTCAAAAAACTCATTTTAAAACCTTTATTTCTATGGATTCTGGCTAACTTTTTCAACTCATTCAAAAGGTACTATATCACCATTTTTAATGTCCATGTGAAATAGGAACGTTCTAGTCCCACCCATTAGGTCAGAATCGTGGAAAATGTCACAAAAATATCGCACTAAAAATAAAAAAAGTACGATATTCATGAGAAATATTTCTTCGATTGTACCCAAAAACGTGGCACGTCTAAGTTCAGAGATTTCGAAGGTCCTCTCAAAATTTCATCAAGATCGCCTATGCCGTTTGCCCGGAATCGTGCGAACAAACAGACAGAAAAACAAACAAACAAAAAAATAAACATTGGAGCTAAATTTTTTGAGGGTCAGTGAAATTTAAGTTTTCGCTTCGCTCGCCCACGCTCATCCATTATCTTTTTATGGTTAGATAAAATTTAAAAAAAAAATATTATTTAGATTCGAATGAATGATTTAGCCTACTCAGCTAATTTGGGAAAAGACTGGAGTATGTCTAGGTTCAGAAAACCTCTTTTCAGATTATTGATTGAATTTCAAAGTTTTTAATTGACTTATTTCCATTTCATTCTTTTTGTGTAGGGTTCTTATTAGTGATTAGAATTTAATATGATTTGGGGAAGGGTTGACAGGTTGGGAAAGCATAGAGAACATAAAGAACAAAAAAACCCACCCTAAAGGGCGGGGGGCAAAAAAAATTTTTCCCCTGCTGAGAAAAATGCGTAATTAAAAAGTTGTTTTGTTTTAACCACGACGCGTTTCGTCCTTCTGGGACTATCAGGCGGATGGTGGCCACAAAAATACTAATACATGCAAACAAAACTAAAAACATAACCAAACCTGTGGTAGGGCCCGCAAGAAGCAAATTCTGCAGCATGTTGTCACATCAGCAAGGTTATTTCACACACCATTATACTGGGACACAGGTCAGCACAGACAGTAAGGGGGTTCCCTCCAACTCTGGTGCTCGGGGAAAAAAAATCCATGACTTACCCGGATTTCGAACCAGGCCCCCTTGGAAACAAGAGAAAGTGCCCTTTGTTTTTGCTCGGCCAGGGTGCCCCTTCTTTATTCTAAGAGAATGGGTTTAGAGTAGGAAGGGTGGATAGTCAAAACACAGCAAAACCCAGTAAAGGGGCTTCCCCCCTAGACCTGGCAGGGGCGACAAAAGAAAAATGTCTTACGTGGATTTGAACAAGACCCGTGGCAAGAGAGAGGTTGCCCTACTAATTGTGACTGGATGTGATGGAAAAAGATGGAAATTACAAATTTCTTTAAATTTTTTTTAAACGTTTATTGACTTTTTTCCACTGCATTCTTGTTGGTGGGTTTTGAGTTTTTAGAATATAAGATATAAAATTTTTTCCCTTTTTACTGAGAGCTCGGTAAATTTACCGATCACATCATAATATAATATTTGATTGTAGCAAAATTTTAAAAGGGGGAAACATTTGGTGACATTGTCTCAAAAGTTTAGCTGTTGCAATTTTCAACCAAAAACCCGTTTTTTTATTACCCTTTTGTATGAACCCGGGAAAAGTATTGTATAGGAAAGGAATAGCTGGAAACCCAAACAATGAAAATTTCTAAAGGCTCAAAGTTATTGGTTTGGTGTTGGGACACCCAAAATTTTCATGTAAAAACTAATTTTTTTTTCATTTATTTACATGCGGGCGCCCCGGCCCCGGACCCTTATTCTTGATAATTTTTTGAATTTTTGTTTGAGTGGATTTTTGGGGTTTTTTTTGACATGCCAAATGTACATGCCCCACATTAAATAGTTTTAAACAGATCCCGTTTTATTAGTTAGTAGGCCTACAGTGTTTGGATGATAAAATAAGCTCATAAAATACATTTTTTTTCAACTTTCACGTTTAAAAAATTTCTTTACAAGGTTTTGCCCATTTTCCCTTTTTTATTTTTTGATCACAAAAGAATTGATTTTTCAAGTTGCAAAGCAAAATTTTGCACAGATGCAAATGCTGAATTAAAAACATTGTAGAGACGTTTGGACAAGATTGGTCTAAATACACTTAGAAATAACCAAATTTTTTTTAGTGTCAAAAATACACTTTCTAAAAAGCACAAATTAAAATGCCTGCGCATCGGCGGTAATCACCCCCAAGGTTGTTGCATATTTTATTTGGGGGCTAGAAAAACCCCACCTACTTTTTTTATAATGTTAAACTCGGTTTTCGCATCAGGTTCTTTGACACCCCCCACTGTAAGGGGGCAACAGGGAAATTCCGGACCCTCCTTCCAAAGAACCAGCACCACAGCTTGAGGAACCCAAGACATCCTCAATCATAGTAAAACCAACAGAATCAGCACCACAGCTTGAAACTCCTGAAGTTTCTCCAGTAGAACGGGAGTCACAGCCTGAAAGTTTTGAGGTGTCCTGGATCAAAGAAGAACCGGTAGAACTGGAAACTCAGCCTGAAAATCCTGATGAGGCCTGGATGAAAGAAGAGCCGGTGGATCTGACAAATCAGCCTAGAAAACCTGAGGTGTTATGGATTAAAGAAGAGCCAGTTGAACTGGCATCGACACCGGAATACTTGACAAGTTCTGGTCCTTCAGCGACAAGTGACTCTTTGCTCGGTAAGTTGTGTGTGTTTCTGTGTTATTAACTTATTGGGAGTGTTTTTATTTTTTTATTATTATTTTTATTGCAGTCCACTGTCACGTACATTGTAGATACGGGGCATAATACATGGCAGTTATAGTACAACAAAATAATAACAAATACAGAAACATATAACAAATTCATTAACAAACCAAGTTGAGTTGATCTACACATCTGGGCCGGCCAAATGTTATGGATGTAAATGTTTTTCAGGTGTTCAACTGTCAGTGGCCTCACAAGAATGTTCCCAGTGTCCTGTCGACAGGATACAATACGACGAAGAAGACTCGAGGCCAGAGCAAGACAATATTAACGATGTGTCGGACGACGGAGAAAACTCTAATCCAGAACAAGACAATATCACAGGCAAGGCTGGTAAGGGTAAAATATCACAGTCTGTTGATGTCGCTGGCGCTTTAAAAGAGGGAGTTTCTCGTAGCAACGATGCGTCGGACAAGTCGAACGTTGCAACATCTTCCGAGCTCACCGACCCCATCTTCCCTCTCGACATTCACAAGGTCGACAAACCGTGGGCGTGCGACCGTTGCGACAAGCGATTCACCCAGCGTACGAACCTCAGACGACACAAGAACGTCCACCTGGAAGTGAGGCCCTTTGCCTGCGACGAGTGCCACAAGCGGTTCACGGACTCGTCCAACCTCGCGCAACACAGAAACATCCACACCGGTCTGAAGTCGTTCAGCTGCGACGTTTGCGATAAGAGATTCATCAAGTCCGCGCACTTGAAACGACACCGACTCCTCCACACCGAGGTGGACCCCTTTGCGTGCGACCTGTGCGACAAGAAGTTCTCGTACGTGTCCAGTCTTGCGCGACACAAGGTGTTGCACACCGGACTGAGACCGTACGGATGCGACCAGTGCAACAAGACCTTCACCGCGTCGTCCACTCTTGCGGAACATAAGCGATTGCACAGCGGGGTGAAACCGTACTCGTGTGACGTGTGTCAAGTGATGTTCTCTCGGCTGTCGTACCTCACCGCTCATAAGACAACTCACAGCGGCGACAGACGCTATGCTTGTCTCACATGCGAAGCCAGGTTTGCTACGAGCTCTCACCTTAGCAGACACCAAAAAATCACACACAGGCTATAAGCCATATCTTGTGATTCTTGTGAGAAGGGATTTTCTAACGGATTGGTCTTACTAGACATAATATAAAGCATCACTCATCATAGCAATTAATATGTTCTCTATAGCAGGGTTGCACCAAGTAGGGCTACCTTTTTAACCCTAGGGTGATAAAAATTTAAACATCGTGAGAAATCCTTGAAATTATCTACCGGTAATAGTACTATTTAATGTAGACCTATTTACCATAGTCCATATATAGGCTACAGCAATGTATAAGTAGCAAACACTGTGAAAGAATATTACACATTTGCAGGTTCCTGTACTAAAATATGTTATGCCTGACTGGCTTTCGGGAATTAATCGACGTTTAGGCAACTTATTTGCCACTGCGGTCAATGAATCCATAAACCCATCGGGCCATCATGTTTATTATTTAATACCCAGTAGGCCTACTAGGGATGTAAACCAGAAATTTCCCGGAAAACATTTTCCGTTTTTTTTAGTATTATGTATTAAAAAGGCAATGCACTCTTTATTTTGGGGACATTTAGTTTGAAATATTGGTAGATTTGTGCAATTTAAAAGAAAAATTTAAAAAAACTCTGAAAATTTTGCTCCTTCATAATAGGCCTGACATTCTAAAAAAATATTTTAAATCTAGAACAAGAACACACACTTAAAAACAATGAACCAAGTCACTTAGGCCTACACAAAAACAATCGCGAATTTCGAGTCACACTTCCTGACTCTTCCTCAAGCAGAGGCTAACTACAATTAAATGCAATTGTTTTGTGTAAGTAACATTGGTTAATTGTTTTTAAGTGTGTGTTCTTGTTCTATTTTGTCCGGGCAATAAGCTTTCCGTTATCTTAATTTTAAATCTAGTTGTAACTTCGTATAGTCTTAGTAGGCCTACCTCAGGGGCCAGAGCCTTATTATTATCTGCCAATCCTTCAAATTGAGGTTGTTATACCCTTTAAACAGCCCTGGAGCCCAAAGTTACCATTCAATTTTTTCCTCCCAGAAATATTTCCAAAATAACATTTCCAGAAATTTTACGTCACTTGCTGTAGGTATGTTGTTGGTAGGCCTACTAACATTGAACTTGTATTACCGGTAGGCCTACTGTCAATTGCTTTTTTAAAATCTTTGTGCCCTGTGAGCATACTTGAGGAAGGAACTTTTTAAAAGAACAAGTTCCATTTTCCCGGAACTTTTTAATGAACTTGATCGCTTTTAGTATTGGGGAACTTTTAGGCCTATGTAATCAATTTTCATAGTTTCAAGGAATTTTTTAGAAAACCCCCCCTTTAAATTTTCCCCATTTGTACTTGCAGCACTTTTCGTTTCGAGGGCAAACAACCTTCCCGTTAGTATCATTTATAACTTTCATATCGGTTTTTAAGAGTTAACTCGAGCTTTAATGTTTCCGATAATACACGGGAGAACCCTGCGTGTTTAGTGCAGAGTAAAATCAACACGACGTTCCTGAATTTTCTTCGGGAGGATAGACGGTCATCATGTTTCATGACCTACCCCCCCCCGGTCTTGACAGCCGTCGCAGTAGTTGCACGGCAGCACTCTGCAGTCGCATTAAACAATTTTAAAAAAAAAAAGGGGAATTTTTTAAAAAGGAAACTTTTCCCTTTTTATGAGGAACTTGAACTTTATAATATTTCTTTTTTTATTGATGAACTGAATCTTTTAAAAGTTCTTTCTTAAAAGGAATTTCCCCAAGTATGCCTGTAGTCGTACATTGGAGGATTTTGCCCAAAAAATGTTTCCCATTATTGACAACTCGATAACCCTTTCTGTAAATTCCCCAGTTTTGTATTATAATTTGCGCAAGTGGTTGTTTAAAACATGGGGTGGGAAATTTTGGAAATGTATATTTTGCATATTGAGTTAGACTTTTTGGGCCCACATTTTAAGTTTGTTTTGGATGAGTAAAGCGAAGACTTCAATTTTACCCCCCCCCCCCAAAAAAAAATTTAGCTGGGTGTTTTTTTGTTTGTTGTTTTTTTTTTTTTTTCCGTCTGTTTTTTGCCCCCCGGGCAAACGGCTTGGGCCTTTTAATGCGATCTTGAGAAATTGAGGGGACCTTCCAAATCTGGAAACTTAGACTTCCCTACTTTTTTGGGGTACAATCTAAAAAAATTTTTTCTCATGAATCCCGTACTTTACGTTTTTTTTCGATTTTTGGGCGATTTTTCGTGACATTTGGGCCGATTCTGACCAAAAAAGGTGGGGCTACAACGTTCATATTTCACAGGACATTAAGGAAGGTGAGTATTTCTTTAAAAGAAAAGTTGAAAAAGTTAGCCAGAATCCTAGAATAAAGTTTTAATATGATTTTTTTTAGTTTTATAATAACAATTAACAAAAACAATAAAAAATTGACAACAATCCCTACAAGCATTCAAAAAGCACTTGAAAGGAAAAGTGGCCCTACGAAACTAAAAATTTACAAAAAGCTCACCCATCAACGCGGCGGGACTTTAGCTTTTTCCTATTTGAATACCTTTTTAGTTGGTAGTTTACCAGCTTAGAGGAGATGTAAAAATAAAATAATAATAATAATAATAATCAAACACCCATTTCCCAAACATGTCAGGTCGGTGGGGACGTTCACCAGTTTCAGGCTTGCACATTGGCCAGACAATAGACCTGCAAAACTGTTTTGTAATTTTGTCCCTGTGGGCCCCTATGTAAATTCAAAATAACAAACAGGGTGGAATGTATATAACGTGTAAGTACCCCTTATAGGCCCAATGTAATATAATATTCTAGTAGGGTTGTAATGTATTGAGTGTATTTTTTTTAAAATGTAAATATATAACAATGCTATCCCTCAACGACTGTGAAAAATGATGGCGACACGCCCGGTGTAATGTATTAATATACGTAATACTAAGCAGTTTAAGAGAAAGCCGGCGTGATTTGATGTTCGGCACATTCCTTGTCCCGCAATCATCATTACAGTATACTGGCATACTTGATAATAAAGTTCATATATCAGATTTTCAATATTTTTCATAGATCAAACAAAAAAATGCATACTTATTTTGGTGTTTTCTCACCCTTTTGAAGATTTTAATTCTAAAAATTGAATGGATTTTTTGTTTTTTTTATAGAAAATTATTTTTGTCAAGTGCTATGATAGATGCCTTCATAATTAATTTTACACAATTATATAATAAAAATCAAACACCCCGTTCCAACATTATATAAAATAAAATAAAATAATTATATAAAATAACAAATTGTCAAATACTAGATGCAACCTAAATTGTCTGAGAAATTTGAAAGCGTGTAAAATGAGAATGCCGGCCTCCTCTTAAGACTTGAATTGCTCTTAATATATGAGCACAACGAGGAAAATACTCATGTTGATTTGAAATAAATTAAAAGTAATTGTTACAACATTATTTTTTTCTTCCTATGCCGAAAGCTTGATTCTCCAATCATTTTTTTTCCTAGCTATCCAAAATGATAGCCAGTGGCGTTCGTGAAAGTCTTCTTTGCTCTGGGGCCTTCTGCCACCAGTCCGGGGGGTATGTGGTCCTGACTTGTAGGTCATTGTAGTGGACCGGACG
Organism: Sweltsa coloradensis; assembly: GCA_024449915.1. Taxonomy (NCBI): domain Eukaryota; kingdom Metazoa; phylum Arthropoda; class Insecta; order Plecoptera; family Chloroperlidae; genus Sweltsa; species Sweltsa coloradensis. Next base: position 11,065 of record JAMZAV010010327.1, read on the forward strand.
TGCGACTTCTTCACCCACAATGTGCCAAATTTTGCATGAAAACGATGAGCACTGTTTGATCATTTGGCGCGGTGTCCCGGGGTAAGCTTCCGGGCCGTGGTAAACTCAAAAACTTCACATCAAATCCGAAGATACAATTTGAAATATCAAAATTGGGGCCCCCACATACGATTTTGTACTTTTAATCTTTTAGTTCTCTCCTCAATACTCATTTTCCTCTAGATCCTTCATCATTCCTTTCTTTCCAATATCCACCTTCTTTGACTTTTCTACCCAGATTCCAACTTCTTTGTCCTTCCTTTCTATACTATTCCAAATTCTTTGTCTTGTCTTTCTTCATGACATTATTTATGCAACTGTTCATCCAGGGGACGGGAATGGAAAAAAAATTCGAGAACACATGATTGCACTAGCATTTCGTTTATGATGATGGTTGGTGAAGTCGTGAAAGACGGTACAAGTTCGTTCAATCCAACTTGCGTCTAATACGTTCTGTTTGGCGATGTGATAGCTGGCATACGCAGAGCTTGTACTCGCCTCGTGACAGAACAAAAAACAAAACAAACTATAACCTAAACGTCTGCTTAGATATCTGCACTAGGGTTTATTTGTCGTTTAAATTGTTTTTTATTTGACAAACGAAGTGGTCCCGATTTCCGCAATCGTAAAACGCCCGCTTTCCGTTTCCACCCCATTCGGTTTCCCTTCACCTCTCCCACGTTGACGTCAATCATAAACAGCCCTTATGCTATAAATGTTTGGCCCAATGCCCAAAATTTAAAAAATATTTTGGGCCTACTTTTTGATAGCCCAGCAGTTTCAGTTTAGTTGTATAAAAAATTTTGCTTTGGTTGATTTGTCTTTTCTAAAAGACAATTACTATACTGTGATTCAAATACGGTAAAACACATTGAATGAAGGCAGTTTGCTTGTTTGTTACAGGCTAGTCTTAACAAAGCTTCCAAGTTAGCTGCAGTACCTAGCTAATTTGTGGAGGTACGGTACGCAATTATATGCGTGACACTACCTTTGTCCCGAGTTGATTTTTTATCATTAGAATACATTGCTATCATAGTTTCAAATTGTTGTTGACTAGTGTACTGCATGATGAGCGTGTAAATCATAGATATACACAGTGGTGTCATGAAGAGTGTATGCAGGTATAGTTGCTCCGAAGCAAGTAAGCAGATGCTGACTTTACCGACGGGTACTGATCGATCATTGGCCCGCCGAAACCGCGTGCATCGCGCGCTTCGGAACAACTACTATATACGGTGTATGCCCAGGCAAAATAAAGGCCTAAGCCTTTTCACGTCAGTATGTTGTGTACGTTGTATCTCTCGTACTATTGAGGAACCTCAATGTCAAGTCAAAGAGCATAGGCATAATATTATACATTTTGTTGGTTATGTGGTTAGAAACTTCCAATGCAGAAGGTCCAGGGTTCGATTCCCGCTATAGGCAGAAGTTTTTTAACTTCTGATGTGGACTAAGTCTTGTCTGAAAATAAAATGAAACCAGGGGAGAGGCTTCGAGCCCCACGACCATTCCCACGACACACGATACGATTAAGCCATAGAGAAATAACTTCGACCGAGTACCGACCTCAAAAGGACATATTTTGTACTTGCCGCGATTTTCTTCAGATGCGTGATGGCTGTGGAGTGTTGTTGAGACTGCGCTCTCCCTTGTTATTTGTTGTGATCAAAGATGGTGAAAAGATGGTCATCAGCGTACGGAAGTAAAGCCAAAGATTAATCTTTGGTAAAGCTAATCATCGTCAAGAATTTCATTAGTTTAAAAACAAATCTGTTTTTGTTAAAATAATTAAGGTCAGTAGGCCCGGTCACATTATGCATATTTAGGCCCCAACATAAGGCATAAGATTTGGAACTTCTTCGGTTCATAGGGCTAGGCCCCAAAAAGCAACAAGGGTAGGCCTAGGCCTAGGCCTAGGCCCTAGGCTTTGTGTATCCAATCGCCTAGCCTAGGCGTCAAGAATTTCATTAGTTTAAAAACAAATCTGTTTTTGTTAAAATAATTAAGGTCAGTATCACATTATGCATATTTAGGCCCCAACATAAGGCATAAGATTTGGAACTTCTTCGGTTCATAGGGCTAGCCTAGGCCTAGGCCCAAAAAAAAGGGTACTCTTTCGGATGGTATGCCCCAACTTTTTTTTCCATTAAAAAAACAATTCAACCTTTAACGTCGCTATTCAAACGAAAGTACTTTTCCTTTGGAAGTGTTTTATTTTTTAAATTAGTAACGTTAAAGGGTTTTTGTAGGTGGAGTATTTAGTGAAAAAAGGTTAGTACTGACCGCCATGTTGGCGTAGTGTTGTAAAGTTGGGGCATACCATCCGAAAGAGTACCCCAAAAAAGCAACAAGGGTAGGCCTAGGCCTAGGCTTTGTGTATCCAATCGCCTAGGCCTAGCCTAGGCCTAGCGAGGTAGAATAGAGGTTAACCTAGGAATAGATATTATAGAATAGAGGTTAACCTAGGCCTAGGCCCCTAGCTAGGGCCTAGGCCTAGGTAGTAGGGTAGCTAGGCTAGGCCAGCCTACCCTAGGCTAGGCCAGCCTAGGCCTACCCTGCCTGAGCTTAAATCTTTATTTGTTTGTTGTTCGTTTTATTATCATCCTGCAACACGGTTTTGGGTAAAAGTGAAGGGTTACTCAGCGACGGTTTTAACCCTTTTTTTGAAAAAATACTTGGAAACCCTTAACACAATAAAAAAAGGGTAATTATGCCGTTTACAGTTTTCCGAGAAAAACTGCATAAAATGTTTCCAACTTTTCACAGTAGGCCTATGTGTAATTGATAGTCTCTAATTCATTTTCAGGTACCGCATTACGATCTTTTCACTGTTACTAATGTTTTTCGTCTTTTTACCAGTGGAAATTGTGCCGTCACTGTACGTTCGTATTGGAAAGCGCTATCTCCTCCGCTATGCCTCTATCGCTGCGTACGCAGCGTAAGAAAGTATTTTTGTTTAAAATAGCGACGTTAAAGGTTAAAAAAGGTATTTTTGTTTAAAATAGGAACGTTAAAGGTTTGTTTTTGTAAACTCGGGATAGTGAAAAACTAATTAATTTTTTACGTGAACACGGCGTGCTATTACCTATTTAAGCAAACTTTCTCTATCTCCATCGCATGCGTCGTATGTTGCTTCTGCTTGGTGGGGTCGTCATCGTTTGTTGCCGTTTTGGTTATAAAAAAACCTTCAAAGTCGCTATTTTAAACAAAAATACCTTTTTTAACCTTTACCGGTAACGTTGCGATTTTTGAGCGAGCGAAGCGAGCGTCTCCACTTGACTCTTATGGCTCGAATGTCTGTTTTTTTTTTTTCTGTTACTGCTTCGATACAGGTCGCACCGTTTCTCTGATCGACCTGAAATTTTGCACACATGTACATACCACCTAGGCGGGTTGCTGTATAGTTTTGTGGCAAAATCGTTCAAAAAGTTAAAAAGTTACATTAAAGTTAATCGAAAGTTTTTTTTTCAAACTAAACGGCGACAAAATCTGAGGTGGCCAAATCATTTAGAATGTCCGTCCGATCACGAATATGTTATTTTTATTTTGATCCGATAAGTAGTGTAGATGGAAATTACATTATAACAAAGTCCCGTTACCATGGCAACGGAAAGTCGCACAGCTTTTTTGGCTCATGATAGCGGTCAAACGGAGGCTCGGATCGAGTTGAAATTTTGACCATCCGCAAGTTTCGTTCCCGATTGAATGCCATTAGTTTTGTGGCAAAATCGTTTAAAAAGTTATAAAGTTACATTAAAGTTAATCTAAAGTTTTTTTTTAAACTAAACGGCGACAAAATCTGAGGTAGCCAAATCATTTAGAATGTCCGTCCGGTCACGAATATGTTAATTTTATTTTGATCCGATAAGTAGTGTTGATAGAAATTACATTTTAACAAAAGTAGGCTTAACGTTACCATGGCAACGAAAAGTCGCACAAGAATTCTGATCACTATGTAGGGCCTACTGCCACCTAGAAGAAATCAAGAGTAAAATAGTTTTCCCAAAGAAATGATGTCAAGGTCCTCTAGATGGCGGTGGATTTTATCCATTCTCTCCTATTTTACAAATTTTCAGCTAAATTGGTCAAGACCTTAAAGACTTATTGGTATGTAACATTATGGGAATGTCGTACTCGGGTCGTGTTGCACGTACCGGTGCTCGCTCAACAACGCGTCCAACTGAGCGTTTTCCTAGTTATTTAAAAATATTGTGTAACTCTTTTATATAAGCTGACCATGATCCACCAAAGAGGTAAATTGTATTTATTTCCAAAGCTTGTGTAGGATACAATATTTAATTGAGCGAGCGTAGCGAGCGTCTCCACTTGACTCTTATGGCTCGAATGTCTGTTTTTTGTTTGTTTGTTTTTTGTTTGTTTGTTTGTTTTTTTCTGTTACTGCTTCGATACAGGTCGCACCGTTTCTCTGATCGACCTGAAATTTTTCACACATGTAGGCCTACATACCACCTAGGCGGGTTGCTGTATAGTTTTTGAATAAAATCCGATCGTTGGTTATAAAAAATAAAAGTAAAATAAAAAAATAAAAATGTTCCGATCGTTATGAAATTTTGCAGGGTCAATAAGTACAATATTCTCTCCTATTTTACAAATTTTCAGCTAAATCGGTCTAGACGTTAAAGACTTATTGGTATGTAACATTATGAGAATGTCGTACCTGGGTCGTTGTTGCACGTACTGGTGCTCGCTCAACAACGCGACGGGACTTTAGCGTTTCCCTAGTAAACAAAAATACTTTTTTACGCTGCGTACCCAGCGGAAGAGACGTAGCAGAGGAGATAGCGCTTTCCAATACGAACGTACAGTGACAGCACAATTTCCACTGGTAAAAAGACGAAAAACATTAGTAACAGTAAAAAAGATCGTAATGCGGTAGCTGAAAATGAATTTTTAAAACATTAATTGAGCGAGCGTAGCGAGCGTCTCCACTTGACTCTTATGGCTCGAATGTCTGTTTTTTTTTCTTTTCTGTTACTGCTTCGATACAGGTCGCACCGTTTCTCTGATCGACCTGAAATTTTGCACACATGTACATACCACCTAGGCGGGTTGCTGTATAGTTTTGTGGCAAAATCGTTCAAAAAGTTAAAAAGTTACATTAAAGTTAATCGAAAGTTTTTTTTTCAAACTAAACGGCGACAAAATCTGAGGTGGCCAAATCATTTAGAATGTCCGTCCGATCACGAATATGTTATTTTTATTTTGATCTGATAAGAAGTGTAGATGGAAATTACATTATAACAAAGTCCCGTTACCATGGCAACGGAAAGTCGCACAGCTATTTTGGCTCATGATAGCGGTCAAACGGAGGCTCGGATCGAGTTGAAATTTTGACCATCCACAAGTTTCGTTCCCGATTGAATGCCGTTAGTTTTGTGGCAAAATCGTTCAAAAAGTTATAAAGTTACATTAAAGTTAATCTATAGTTTTTTTTTAAAACTAAACGGCGACAAAATCTGAGGTAGCCAAATCATTTAGAATGTCCGTCCGGTCACGAATATGTTAATTTTATTTTGATCCGATAAGTAGTGTAGATAGAAATTACATTTTAACAAAAGTAACGTTACCATGGCAACGAAAAGTCGCACAAGAATTCTGGTCACTATGCACTGCCACCTAGAAGTAATCAAGAGTTAAAATAGTTTTCCCAAAGAAATGATGTCAAGGTCCTCTAGATGGCGGTGGATTTTATCCATTCTCTCCTATTTTACAAATTTTCAGCTAAATCGGTCAAGACCTTAAAGACTTATTGGTATGTAACATTATGGGCATGTCGTACTCGGGTCGTGTTGCACGTACCGGTGCTCGCTCAACAACGCGTCCAACTGAGCGTTTTCCTAGTTACACATATTTTGAAAAGGTGAGGAAATTTTATGCAGTTTTTCTCGGAAAACTGTAAACGGCATAATTACCAAAAAAAGTTTTAAACAGGCGCAAACAACTATTCTCAAAATATAACACAAACCACATAGGTAATTAAGAAACATCAATCATCACTCATCACCTCCACATGCCGCCATCTTCTAACACACATCTAGCATAAACTAGAGTTACCAACTACAGCACATTCAAAAAATGAAACGCGCTGCGCAACTACACAACCACAAAACCAGAAACACTCACCTCAATCTGATGGATTCGAAACATCAAAAAACCAATCACTGCCCGATTTTTCCTCATCATCGGTGTCGGAGGTCGGTAATTCCTTGGCTCCTCTCCCACTTGTTTTTCCAGACTCTTCTACCAAGTAAGCTGTACTACTGCAGCCAGGAACGTCACCGTCGTTTAGGTCAGCGTTGTCACCACAAACGGCCTCCTCTTCATGAATAACACGTCGTGGATCGTACAATGTGGCTATCATGTTAAAACACTCGTGTGCCCTATTGCAATGATTTGGCACAGTACGCTTCCACATGAATTCACAGAGATACCCCTCATAATGACCCTCGCGACGCCCAAAACGAGGCACATTAGACCTGACTTCGCGCCACACCCGCTCAATATTTTGGGTGTGGGCGCCAGACACTGGGTCCACAAATGTAACACTGTGATTCACCTTCAAATGCACAAAACCTTCGTCTTCCAAACAATTGTAGGCCTTCCAGCAATCGGAATAAATAGTTGTGCCGGGCAAAATCCACTCCTTGATTACCTCGACAACAATGTAGGCTACCTTTCTTTCTATCTTCCACTCCCACCTCAAACAACCTCTTCGTACCGCGCTCAAACTCTCCAAACACCCACTTTCCCTGTATACGACGTCCCTTATTACAGCTATTTTCTCTTTCCTATTTTAGCTTCATCAATTTCAACCACAATGCCAACCCCACCAATCATCTCATTCCTCCTGACACACCAGTCTACACACACCTCTCGACAAAACGAGGACGAGTCAACAACGGTATGATGAGGTGACACATTTAACTCATCACACAGAAAGTCCTGCCTCGGCGGCCGCACACATGCCCAAAGAAATGTCAATTTACAGATTTTTACTATGTCTAAATTTGAATTATTAAACCAGGTTCCCTTCCTTCCCGAAACACAAAACGAACACCTACTTTTCTTTACTTTCTTATTAACACGAACAGTTACAACTTTACCACAAACAAAAAAAATCTAAAATTAAAACTGGATTCGCGTGAACACTTTGGACACAATAACGATCTTAATAAAACACCATGACTCCGCAACCACTCAAACAATCTTGTTCATCATCACCACACAAAGCACCAAACTCGAAAACAGGATAGACACAACGGTCACAATCTATAGATAGACACAAAGTGACTTATACATTCCCAAATCTCAACAGATGACATGACGCATTTCCCGCCACACAGTTGAATCAAACACACCCTAGCTGGTAACCAAAACCAAGCGCTTCAGTTGACCTCACTGCATTATGTCATTTGGTCATTACCCCCACCCAGCTGCCCGCAGTCCGTGGCGCAACCGTCCCTCCGACCACGGTCACACATTCACAACGTAAACATCACCAAATGTCAAAATCAAAAACATTTTAAATTAACATAAAAACTTATCTGAAAGTACGTGCGCCGACTGAAAACACTCCACAAACCATTAAAGTAACATAAACAATTAATAAAAATAACCACAATACAATAATGTTGTCGCTGAGTAATCCTTCATAATTACCCGGCGTTGTTCACCGTGCGTTTTTAAACACAAGCATAAAAGTAAAGAAATACCGGTAGGTACTCTTTCGGTTGGGACGGGACAATTTTTCAACTCAGTTTTACTCGAATAAAAACAACGAAAAACCACTTGAAATGAGTATGAAATGAAGATCAACTCATTATTAACGATTTATTAACACTGAACACTCTGAAAATATCCTATGCCTACCAATAATATGGAAAAATTAACGGAGTGGATATTCGTACAGTCAGCCGGAAAAATAGTGCAAAATAATTCGTACAGTCATCGACGATATCACCTAACTAGGCCAATAGCTGCAAATAACAATCACACTGAATTGTGGCAGAGTGGTAGCGTGTCCAAATTCTATGCGAAAGGTCGGCGGTTCAAATCTTCGTTAGGTCATTGTTTTTTTTCACCATTCTATTTGGGTTCATGTTTTTTCTGCAAATGATTTCACTACATTCTGCCCGGTCTGTCGCAAACACAATTCTAGATGATAAAAGCGTTTAAAAAGTGCTAGGCCTAGGCCTATTTGAAGGAAAAGCCTTCAAGGGAAAAAAAAGCCTTCAAGGAAAAGCCACACCTCGACATGTAGGCAGCCTAAAAAGGACTTTTGTTTAAAATAGCAATGTTAAAGGTCTTGGGAGGTTTTTTGTTGTTAATAAAACAGCAAAAAAGGACAACGACAACCGAAAAGGGACTTTTGTTTAAAATAACAACATTAAAGGTCTTGGAAGTTTTTTTTGTTACTAAAACAGCAAAAAAGGACGGCGGCGATGGAAGGACGACACTATTATTACGGCGGGCCTTTATCCAAAGATCATTGACTGTACGAATAGTTTTGCACTATTTTTCCGGCTAACTGTACGAATATCCACAGCGAAAAAATTAACGCAGATTGAACACAACCACTCGTACATTTCACTGTCGCTCGTCGGCCATTTTGGATATCGAGATTCTTGATTTTACTTAGTACTAACCTTTTTCCTTAAAATACTCCACCTACAAAACCTTTAACGTTGTTATTTTAAATATATAGGCCCTAACACTTTAAAAACGCAAAAGGACGTAAAAAAATAAAACGTAAATAGCAACGTTAAAGGTTTTGAAGCTTTTTTTGTTACTACAACACCAAAAACGTGAATATTCTATTTTGGATTTTTTTATTATGTATTGTAAGGTTACTTGCAGTGCGTACACCAGTTCAGTACAGTAGACCTAGTCCGCGTCACTCCTCGCCACTTAGGCCTATAGCTTACAATTACAAATAAAACAGAATAAAATGAAACATGTAGTAGGCCCTAAGTGTATTTTTTTATAATATAAATCTCAAATTATAAAATATAAATCAGAACAAGTGGTTTTTCGTTGTTTTTAATGGAGAAAAACTGAGTTGAAAAATTGTCCCGTCCCAACCGAAAGAGTACCGAAATACCTAGCCTAGGCCTATTTAATTCCTTTCATAGATGAGCAAGTCCATCAGGCTGGCTTGTACCATTGTAACCATTTGCTTAAATTGTACCTACTCATTTCAGACCTGAACAAATGATTAATTAGACCATCAGCTATGGACAGCCAGTATGTTGATGAGGACAGTAGGCGTAATGTGAAGCACCCCTTACCACCGCCTACCGTATATGATCCTCTGCAGCAAGGCCCAGCTTGGTTTATCACTCAACCATGGGAGAAGGCATCACTTACCACAAGGCAGCATACAGGGACTACATCTGTCTGCTTACCCTCGGACATTTCTTGTCGCTCACCTTCAAACAATTCTTACACAACCGGACCACTCATTCCAATCAAACAAGAGCCCAGCGATCCCCTTCACGAAGAGCCTACTAAAGATTTCATCAGTGTTTCTGTTAGTGATCTGGAAACGGCTGAATCATTTTGTCCAGAGAACTTCCAGTGTGAGACAGACCCACTGAAGCAAGAGCAAACATGTTTGAAACTAGAATCGTTTCCATGCAAGATTGAAGAAGCTTGTGAGGGTGACATTTCTAATCTTCAAAACATTCCCAGTGCAATTGCGGAACTGCAAAATCCCATAGCAGTGTGTCGCACTGATCTTGGGGTATCGGACAATGTGTGCATGCAGAGTAGGCCTACACATGTCATTGCTAGTTCTCCTGCGTGCAGATTGGAAAACAGTCTTTGTTCATCATCCCAACATGATCTGGACATTTCTCTCTCTTACACAACCGGGCCACTCCTTCCGATAAAGCAAGAGCCCAGCGATCCACTTCAAGAAGCACATACCAAAAATTTCATCAATGTTTCTGTTAATGATCTGGAAATGGACGAATCATTTAGTCCGGAAAACTTCCAAATTGAGACAGATCCGCTGTCAAAGCAAGAGCAAAAATTATTCAAATTTGATTCACCTCCATACAAGATTGAAGAAGCTTGTGAGAGTGACGTTTCTAATCTTCTGACCACAACCAATGCTGCTACCTATTTGCCTTCCAGTAGTGAAATGATAGCTCCGTATCCAAACTAGCCTTGAGGAATCAGCCATACAGCAACAAGAAAGCCCACATTTCATAGCCGACACTACTGTGTGCAGGTTGGAAATGATTCCTGCTTCGTTCCAACCTGATCTGGACATTCCTCTATATCTTCCGGAAGTTGCTAAGCCTAACGACTTACCTTGTGGTGAACTACAGTATTCTAGTCAAACTAAAGAAGGTGCAATATTGAAGTCATCTTTAATTCCTATTGTAACATCCTTGTCGTATTCACCAAGTCAAAGTAGGCCTACAAAACTCAAGTTGTACGGCCTGAACTGTCCAGCTGTCGATGCGTCCGTGTTATGTTCGCCTTGAAAGATTAGACGTTGCGTCACATCAGTGGGAGTTGAGCGTTGTTTGAAAGAGACTTTGAGACCGGATGATCCTCAGCCACGGGCACATGATACTTTACCTAGCAGCAGAGGATCCTCGACCTCAACACCGAGCAACCCAAAACAGAAATCACCCACTGGCAACAATCTCCTTGTTTAAAAGAACCAAGAAACTCAAGCCTGTTAGAGAAAACATCTCCAAGATTCTCAAATATGGTTGCAGTTGCGGGGAATGAAAAAATCTCGCAGTTTGTTTGCTCAGATGAAAGGTAAATAATCCCACATTGTGATACCGGTACCTAAGCTATTAATTATTTTCAAATTTCAATATTTTACTCTGTTCACTCTTTCACACCATACCTTTAAAAATAGACCTACAATTAAGAAAAAACTTCAAAACGAGGAATGAAAGTTTCAAAGGTTTATAGGCTTAGTCATAAATGAAACTTAAATCACCATAAAGAAAGAACCCAAACTACGGGTACCGGTACCGGTAGGCCTAATTGAAAACATGCATAGGCCTAAAACAGTAGTTAAAGTCTATAGAGTAAGATCATTCATCACAGACTTTTTAAAAGACCAAATTAATTTGTTTAATTTTTTGGTTGATGTGTACTTCCGCTATAGGCCTATTGCTACGGGTAGGCCTTCCTCTTTTTTCACGATTTTGGGTGCTAAGTTTTGCAAAATTTTACTATAAGATGGCTGATTTTTAAATTTATATCTTACACTCGCCTGAGACTATTATAGGATGACGTAGTTTAAAATGTGTATCTTCAAAATACATGCATTTTACAGTGTTTTACATTTTCTCGTATTTTTATTGTAGGCCTACCCTCTTTGTACTGCCAAAAGAAAAAAATTGTAGATCTTAAGATACGAAGCTATAGACCAAGGCTACATTTCAAAATATGTCATTGCATAATGCGGTAGCAAAGGTGGGTAACAGCCATCCAAGTAGGAGGCCTTTACTTTTTGCAAAATGTATTGGTCACCATATAAGCCAATCGTTCACCTTATAGAAATTAGCAGAAAAATGCATCAACCATAAAAATCCAAAAACTTTTTTGGGTCTTTTCAAAAGACTGCAATTAATGACCTTACTCTAGAGTCTAGATAACTCATGTTTTAGGCATTTTTTGGTGAACACACACGTTAAGTAGCAATTACTGGTAGGTATTGTTTAGACAATAAACATTGTAGGCCTAGATACCGTATCGCACGTCCCTTTCACCGAGGTTATTGTATGCTTTTTAATATTTATGTATTATTTATCCCTAGTACGGAAAATTAATTTGTTTAATTGGTTGATTTGAGTTTCCAAATTCCCAAATAACGTAAGCCTAGGCCTATTCATAATTTTTTCTCATAGATCTATGAAAATAGGTTTTCTAGTGTGCCTATGTGTAGGTCTACTTAATTCTGTGGGTATTGCACATTGTTTTGAAATGAGTTTGGATTGGATAGGCCTAGTTAGCTAAGCAAGTAGGCCCTTGTGTAGGCATTCAGTCTTTTTTTTATTTACAAGAAAGAGGACATACCGTCTATTTCTATATTTATAATACGTGAGAGGTAAGGGCCTATAGGTAATATTGGCACGAACCTGTGTTATTGCTAATAAAGCACTGGTTGTTGTAGGTATTAAAGAAATGGAGCAGTCTAGCTTCTCGGCGGCGATTAACTTGGCCCACAAACTACCTTCACTGAAACAAGAACAACAGGATGACGGGATGGAAGATCAGCCTAATGAGGGTTTTATGCAAGTGGACGTAGATCAAGATCAACCCCCCTTGAATAGTTCTGATTCGACAAGTGAGTATATCTAGCAACCCTCGACAATCCCACTCGCAAATTGACACTCGCAGATAACTTATTGTGCGACCGCGCTTTTTTACGATCTAGCATTTGAATCGCCGCGCCTGCAATGCTACTACCGCGCATAACGGTTTCACCACCCTTTGGCAGTTAGTAAATAACGGTTTTCTCGGCCAAGAAGCATCCTATGTATATACAATTTTGCAAACTTGTCAATAAAGCATACATGAACGTTCTTACAGTATAGATTTTCAAAATTTTGTCTTGATCAGCCAGAAAAAATTCACGAATATAGTGAATTTTGGACTTTTTAACAAAATTGAAATTTTGTGAAATCTAATTTATTCTTTATAAATTACTTCAAAACAAATTTTAGGAATGTGTTACTATAGAAACCTTCATTTCCACTTTCTTGAGATATGTTCAAAATTTCTAACTACTGTGATGTCATTCAGCCGAGCAAACAGAAAATTGCCGAAAAAAGGGTGGTGAACGCTCTTTCCAGGCTACCCAACAACGCACGTATCAAGAGAAGAGACGCCTAAACTAGGGCGTAAAAACGACGCGCACAACAAAACCATTCTTAATTATGTTTTTAACTTTATCTGACGTTATTGGAGAGAAATATGATAATCCACCGATAACCCTAAATCCCGTGCAACATCCTCTTGATAATAAGTGTAATAATGAAATCGTGAAACTTGTCGAGCATCTCGCAGACTTGCAAACGTCAGCTGCTAGGTTGAAACCACAATAGGGCCTAGCCTTCCACGATCTCGGATTTAGTTTTATGAATCATAATAAACGAAAGTAGTGTTTATTTAAACTATAAAATCAGTGACCTTGCCCTTCCTCATGAAAACATAGACGTAAATCCAGCAGGTGGAAGGCCAAGGCCATGGTTGCCACCAAGAAAAAATAAAAATCCTGTTTGAGCACATCAAAAATCCTTGAAAATCCTTTAAATGCCTAAATGTACCAATTTCGATATGATATTGATATATCATAATGTAATTGTTGTAAAAAAATTGAAAATATAATTTTTTTTAAAGAGAAGGCCTATTTTTAATGATTTTAAGGCCAAATAGGGTTGACATGGTATCACCATAAATGCATTTTTTATGATTTCTACAATCTCACGACTGCGTTTTATGACCCGGCACCTCCACCATATGCACCAGCCAGGCTAATGTACCACCTCTGGCCGATAATTTGAAAGTCGAAGAAACATGTATGAAAAGTTTGCTGAATGAAAGAAGGCCTTTAAAAAAAAAAAAAAAAAAATTTAGCTTAATTTATTTAGACTACCTACCCGGCACCTCCACCAAAATTCCGAAATTTTGCATTTTTGGTGTAAATTTTGATATTTAAACACAAAAAACAGTCCCACTTATCGATATCGCATTGAAATATAGATTTTATGACCAGCCCTAATTAAAAACGGCGTAAAACTAAATTTTTTTTTCCCCCCCGTTAATTGGAATAAAAATCCGTTGATCCGTTTTGCACCCTCAAAATCCGTTAAAACGGATAAAATCCGTTAAAACGGCAACCCTGGCCTAGGCCTATTATTTTGAACTCTCATTGTGCCCCGGTCCTAGCCTAGGCCCTAGGCCTACTTCACATTGACCGAAGATCGAACTCCTATGGCGTGACGTAAGGAGTTAGTAATTGCAATATAAGCTTTCTTTTAACCGTTTTTTTTAGATTAGATGTCGCCTCAAATCGCGTTTTAGGCCACCAAATATAACACACTATCCCAAAAAATTCCGCCTTCGTCGGATTTGCCTCCGGCGGCTGGGGCTTTGCCCCAGACCCCGGTTTACCCACGCCACCTCGTTGCGTGTGGATATTTCGCCTTGCGAGAGTACTTATCGAGGATTTGTCGAGGGTTGATAACTAGGCCGTTTCGCGAACGTTTTTTTTAGTCTCGTTGGTGGATGAGCTTTATTTTGGTTTTAGGTTTGCGTGGGATCTCTTTACTTTTTCAAGTTCCATTTAATTATGATAATTTTTATATCTTAGTACTAATTGCTATGGTCACACCAAATAATAGAATGTAAAATATCTGGAGGCCCAAAGATTTGCTTTTTGAATGCATTGTATTTGTAGGTGATTGTTGTCAACTTTCTATTGTTAGCCCTACTTGTTAATTGTTGATTTATAGGCCCTACCTAAAAAAACTCATATTAAAACCTTTATTCTATGGATTCTGGCTAACTTTTTCATCAACTTTTTCTTTCAAAGAGCAATATATCACCAAAACCTTAATGTCCATGTAAAATATGAATGTTGTAGCTCCACCCGTTTGGCCAGAACCGCCCCAAATGTCACGAAAATATCGCACTAAAAATCGAAAAAATTCTTGAAGTACCCTACAATATCCATGAGAAATATTTCTTCGATTGTACCCAAAAACATGGCAGAGGTCTAAGTTCAGAGATTTCGAAGGGCCCCTCCAATTTTTACCAAGATCGCATATGCCGTTTGCCCGGTAGAGCGCGAACAAATCGACAGAAAAACAAACAAAAAAACACCCTGGAAGCTAAATGTTTTGGGGGGTCATTGAAATTGAAGTCTTTGCATCGCTCATCCAATAATCATATCAATCTATTGAATGTGACATTTAGCCTCATTATTACGGGTGTGCGAATAGGCCTACCCTAAATTTTAAGTAAAGTTGAGTATTTCGTGTACTCGACTCAAACTTGAGTAATGTATGAACTCTTTGGGTGCATCCCCGTTACTTCGTTGTTGAAGCTTAGGCCTTCCCGTGTCAGATGCTCTGCTACGAACATCTCGTAGCGTAGAGAGGTTCGCTTCTCCTCGGATTCATCGCCGGGACTCGAACCAGTCGCGGTCCACGCGTAGGTTGCAACGCTCTATTCATCTCGTCGTACAGTGCTGCTGCGCGCCCATCATATTCACGGCGCCACTGCTCGCTGGCGGCAGCTATGCGATCGTCCTCGGAGGTTATTTTATTCGCGACGGTATCCAGCCTCCCTGAGATTACGTCTACGTCAGCGGCGAGACCCGCGATAATCCTCTGGTCTCAGATCGACTATTCTGCAGTCCGGTCTCTAAACTACTTAATTGCACTTGCCTAGCACGATCGGCCTGATCGGCGCGCTCCGTCTCGCCCGATACAGTAGCAGTCAGCTGATTTAGCCCGGTATGCACGTTGGTTTCTAGTTTGGCTAAGTCTTTAAGTCTAAGGTTGTTTTGCATATTACCAACTATCGTTTTTATGGCTTTAACCTGTCCAGTCGGCGTGTCTGCGGTGGCATTCAGGTTATCCCTGGCGATGTCTGCCTGAGTTACTATCCTGGCTTCGATCCTGTCTATCCGAACGTCCTGCGCTTTCTCCGCTTCGTCACGTACGGCTTGGCGTGCGTCATGGTCCGCCCACAGTCACTCCAGGAATTTGTCCTGCATTTCTTTGATTTCCGCGCGTAACTCGCAACGCTCTTTGGCCCTATTGGCTTCGGCCTTCTCCTCACAGTGTTTGTCCATGGTTTTCTCTAGGATGCTTAGCAGTCTCGCTTCGAAACTTTGCTGTTCGGCCCTCAGCTCGTCCTTAGTGACAAACTCTGCGTCCTTCGACAAGCTCTCCGACTCTACCTCCTCGCTTGATATGAACGAACTGTCCCTCAGGACCTCCTGGACCTCGCTTTCGTTTCCCCTGACATAGCAGGCCCCTACCTCCGAACATGGTCGGTACCGCAATAGTTCTCCGATCGCGCCTACTCCCTACGCTCTCGGTGGTGGCAACACTGCCGTCTTCCTCCGGGTCTACTTCAGGTCCTCGCTTCGCCTACTCTCCTCACAGTCGGTTGCTATTTTGTCCGTTGACATTTTACTGCCTTACCGGTCGTCTCCCTAAGTGTTGTGTGTTGTGCGCCTACTAGGGCTGATCACAACTTACCCACACACTCTACACCTCGGTTAGTAGATTAGTTAGTTGACTCTGCGCGTCTCGGCCTACTCAAACACAAAGCTCTCAACCTCGCGTCGCGGTTGATAGTCGGCCCCTACGTTGACGGCGTCAATTATAACTAGGGATGGGCCGATTCATGAAATTTGCCGATCCGATTACCGATTCCGATTCATGAAAAAAACCGATCCGATTATCAAAAGTTTTTTCTCTCTTAATCACAAACTTAATTCAACATGTTTAAATCCTGGCAGTGGCACAGTATAAAGGTTGCAAAGTATTTTTTATTTTTATGGATATGGATCAAGCAAACACTAAGCTTTAAAGAGGCTTATTTATTAAAGGCCTACATACATAAGTCATGACACAACTCTAAGGAGGCCCTAGGGTTAGGCCTAACAAAAATACTAAATATGGAAAAATAAATACTAAATAGGATCATTATCAGTGGTTGTAGTAGTCGGCCTACTCTCTACTTAGTATTGATAATTTAGTAGGGGCAAATTTTTGCACAGGAATATCAGCTGCCTGACCCGTTCGGCATCCAAGCGGCTTCGCTTTGTATCGCAAATAATGCCCGACTTGCTGAAGAGCCGTTCTGAAAATACTGTAGCAGGAGGAGTTCCGAGGTATTTCCGGGCACATTTCTTCAGACACCGGAATTTAGATGTTGACCAGTAGGTCATTATGCTGACTTCTTGCCCATTTGCTTCGTCATCAAAAAGGGGCTCAGATAGATACTGATTCAATTCCTCTGCAAGTGTGTGTGGATTTTGTTGAGTCTGTAACGTTACACCGTGCTACCCTGTACAAGGCTACCATATAATAAATCTCATCCACCTCGGCTAGCCTACACAGTCAATGAGCAACACACTTGGCATACAAATTAACACATAATTAGACATTTATTTTTAAACCAAGTAATAATACTACAGCAATTATTTAGTGAAATTGATCTGCTTGATAACGACCACATTGGACATTAAAAGTTTATATCATACGACCTTCTTTGGCTGTTGTGTTTGAGTATGCATTTTCACCCATCTGTAGTCTTCTCTTGTGAGTCCTTATACTTCTAATCTTCTTACTTCTCTTCTCTTGAAATCTTCTTAAAAGTATATTTATAGGTGCCAAGTTTGCAGACACATAAACTTATAATTGAAATTAGTTTTAAAAAGAATCACTTCTGCTTTCTTTACTAGAGCAAAACTCCTTGACCTAACTCGATTCAAGTAGCATCCAAGATGGCCATTCTGTTCCTGGTCAAATTCATTGTTTCAAAGTTCTAGATTTTTGTATCTTTTTTACACATCACATAAAACACTTTTTAATATTTACTTATTTTTTATAAATTTAAATTTGCTGTATTTACCTTTAATAATCATTATCAGAACATTATTAAAACTTTAAATAATATAATTATTTTACCATAAGTGAAAAATACAGCCTTCTGAAACTTGGTTATAAATGTAAACAAACTACTCAATCACTGCCTACTTGAAACCTTTTATACATTTTAAGAAGTCACTGCCTACTAGAATCATTTTATACATTTTAAGAAGTCACTGCCTACTGGATCTTAATTACTTTTACCAAGTTTTAGATTTAAGAGACTGGAAACTTTACAATACCCCTTCAAATTTTGAACAATTTCTTGAAATTTTTCAACATTTATAATGCTTGAAAGCACCAGACAAATTAAAGGATTTTTTTTTTTAATTCTTAATCCTGCTTCAAAATCTGATAACAATACAATAATCCTCTGGACAATGACAAATCTGAACATCAGCTTATTCCACAAAAATCTAAACAAACTAGATCACACTTTGTTCTTTTACCGCTACCCATGACTTTAATATACAATATCATAAAATTCAAGCAACCCAAAATTTAGAACTCATTGAATGTTCCAACTACCTCCATTGACAAACACTAACAAAATTAATAACTCAACAATTGAAAGGCTGTTTACAATACCCCTTCCAAAAATAAATTATTTGAAGAAATGGAAATTATTTATTTTTGATATTAACTCCTGCAACCATTGAAACACTATATTAAATTATTTACTCCATTAAAAAACAAAAACACCAATTAAATAATATCAACAACTTAAAATCTTTCAAATTGGAAATTATGAACAACCTTATTAAAATGTACTAGTATTTATCAACTTCAGCAACACCAATTTCCAAGAATCTTTATGAAAATGTCTATTTATTCATTTTCCACTCCACAATAAACTATTCCAAATCTATCATCCCACAGAAGAACTATCATACCATCAAAAAGTAGTCAAACCAGCAAATTGAAGACAAGATTGACAACCCCTTCAAATTGACCAATAAAGAACAAAAAAAGTACATTGGAATGCACACAATGAAAGACAATGAATAACTACTTCAATTGAAAAACCTTTCAAACTGACCAACCAAGAACAAAAAATGTACCAAGAAATGTACATCAACCATCATAGTTAATCATCAAATCAGTGAACTACCCCTTCAAATAGACAACCCCTTCAAACTGACCATTCTTCACGAGGACCATCAATTAAGGGACTTGTATTCCTTAAGATTAATGATATTAAACACACCTTTACATCGACCATTTTCCGTCTCAAGCTCGTAAGCATTATCTCCGGCCACTGATTTTACCGTGAACGGTCCTTCGAAGATATGAAAGAATTTCTTTGTCTCTTTGGCTAACAGATTGGATATGTGAAGTGATTTTAACAGTACTTTGTCACCTTCTTGAAATATGGTTTTGTTAAGAAACTTTTCTTCATGTTTGTGTTTTCTGTTTTGTCCATTGAATTTCAATTTCTCCCTAGCCATGATTATCTTAGTATCTTGAGGTGTTTCAGTGCCATCTGGGTTCGGAAACTTAACCGACTTCAATATCTTTGGTGTGAACTTTTGTCCAAAGTGTAGTTCATATGGCGAGAATCCAGTGCCTTCGTGATACGTAGAATTTAACCATTCTTCCAGTTGCGGAACCCACTTTACCCAAGTTGAATGTTTGGTCGAACAATACGCTCTAAAAATCCTTCCCAGTTCCCTCATCACCCGTTCAGCAGGATTTGATTGAGGGTGTCTAATTGATGTCATGTAGGCTCTAACTCCTCGATTTTCCAGCGTTTGATTCCACTCATTTGATGTGTATTGTGTTCCGTGATCCGATAATATGGCAAGAGGTACCTGTACAGTATCGAAATATATATTTACTTTATTCGAGACTGCTGTTGCCGTTTGTCGAACCATGGTAAAGAGCGAGACAAGTTTGGAAAACACATCAATAAATACCAATACATATTTAACCCCTCCACTTCCAGTTGGTAATGGGCCATAGATATCAGTAGCTACCAAATGTCCAATATTGGTAGGGAGAATCGGTTTGTAGAACCCATGTGAAATCTTGTTAGGGCAGGGCTGCCGTTTTAAACGGATTTTATCCGTTTTTACGGATATTTAGGGTGCAAAACGGATAAACGGATTTTTAGTCTTATTTACGGATATTTCGTTAATTACGTTTTCTATGCTTATTTTCGTATATTTGAATCTGCGCGGACTAATTTCGATTGTAAACATTGAAGGCGGGGCGATAATCGATTCGACTTTCGATAGGGGGCGGAGCAAGGGCGGAGCCAAGTCCTAGACTCCTAGACATTGTAGGAACTGCTTCTGCTTGCTTTTGGGAGTGGGAGGAGCCATGAACAAACAATGAAGATTGGAGCCTACAAAATTGTTTTCTTTCGTTTTTGTTTATAAAGTTTGGATTATGTGATCATAAACGTGAAAAATAGAATTGGTATATGATTAAAATGTTATTAACAAGTTCTGCAAGACTGCAATGTTATTAATAAACACAACACATGGGCCTAGGTCAAAATTGTGATGCAACATTCCTAGGGCCTAGCCTAGCCTAGGCGGCTAGGGCTAGGCCTAGGCCTAAGAATTTTTTAACCAGGTCAGATTTAAAACAGATTTTCTGTAAATAAGTAACATTTTACATTTTTATGCAATCTTAATTAAAGCAACCACGGGCGTTTCTGGCTCATTTATTCTCGTCTGTGCATAGGCCTAGGCCCTAGCAACTTTTAGGTTATGATGGTAACAAATATAAACATAACATTTAGCCATTTTCATAGTTTGATCAATGAAATTAACGTTTTTAGACTTTTCACGGATTTTTGCGGATTTTTAATGTCCCTCCAACGGATTTTTTTTTAAATGTCAGTGGCAGCCCTGTGTTAGGGTGTTTAGTACGTTGACAGAGATCACAACAAGAAATTAATTTTCTAGTCAACCGAGCCATATTATTGAAATGGAAATTTTCTTGCAAAATTACTAAGCATTTTTTTGCCCCAAAATGCCCAATTTCCACATGTATGCTCATTATTAACTCATGAATGAGTACTGTCGGAACACATAACTTCCACATTCCCACGGTATGTTGTCTTTTGAAGAACAAAATGTTGTGACATATTTTGTAGTTTTCCCTTGAGGAATTATCTGCGCCTATATCTAACCAGATCTGGCCCAACTTGTCATCTTGTTTTTGTAGTTCTGTTATCTGTTGAAATTTAAGTTTTAAAACTGGATCAACCTTGATATTAAGTTTTGCAATAACAACATTATTGGTTGCATGTGAATCCTCAACCATAGAACCATCAGCTTTTATACAAAATCGACTTATCGTGTCAGCAACAGTATTTTGCTTCCCCGAACAATGAATCAATTTAAATTGAAACTCCTGCAAAAAACAATATCCATCGAGTCAGGCGGCCAGACAACAATTTGCATTGTAATAAGAATGTTAGTGCTTTGTGGTCCGTGATTATCGTTAGATCTGTTCCAAGAATAAAGATACGGAACTTCATAAGTGACCAAACTATGGATAGCAATTCCTTTTCGGAAACTGTGTAATTGACTTCCCCTCCATGCAATACTCTTGATGCCATTGAAACAACTTGCAAATCATTATTGGTATCCAGTTGGTAAAGTTGAGCTCCTAGACCTTTGTCACTTGCATCACACTGCAAGAAGAACGGTTTCTTATAGTTGGGAAATCTCAAATGAACCGTGTTAATGAACAAGGTTTTAATATTTTTGAAAGCCAGCTTACATTCTTCTGTCCACTTCCATCTACTATCTTTCTTGAGTAGAGTTTGTAACATGCATGTAGCTTGTGCATAGACATTACTAAAACGCCTGTAGTAACTACACAGACCTAGGAACGCTTTGAGTTGTCTTGTATTTTGAGGTGTAGGCCAATCTTGAATCAGTAATAGTTTTCCTGGATCTGGAGATAATCCTGTGTTTGTTAGGCTATGCCCTAAAAAAGGTACCTTATCCCGGCAGAAGATACATTTGTACAAGTTAATTGTCATATTGTTTGAAGACAGTCGTTGGAATACAGCCTTGAGATGAATCCGATGTTCCTCGAATGTCTTTGAAACTACCAAAAAATCATCAATAAAGGTTTTGAGGAAATCTCTTAAGTCATTTCCCAATACATGGTTAATACAACGAGTAAAAGCTGCAACTGAAGTACTCAGCCCAAATGGAAGAACCCTTGAACTGGTAAACTTTCTGGTTATATTTGAAAGCCACAAACTTACGACTTTCCCGAGAGAGTGGAATCTGCCAGTAGGATGCAACTAAATCGATTGTGGATAACCATGAAAAATCTGAAAAGCTTTGTAGAATAGTTTCTGGTGGATCTGGACTTTCATGTTCCGGTATTAACATCTTATTTAGTTGTCGTGCATCCAAAACATAATCTCACAGTCTTGTTCTTCTTGATGACTACAACCAAAGGATTGATGTATGGACTAGTAGCTTCTTCTATAATACCATGTCGCAACATTTTTTCCAATTGTTTTTCAACTTCTTCCCTATAAGCAAAAGGAACTGGATAATTCTTTTCAAAAAAGTAACCTCCCTCTTGTATCTTGATATGGTGTTGATAATTGCTCACTAAACCCGGTCGGTCAGAGAATAAATGTTGATATTCTAAAAGAAGAGTTTGTAACTGATCTTTTTGCTTGACATCCAAACCACTCTGTTCAGAAACAAAATCTTTGATTTCATCTACTGTCAGAACTCCCTTGTCTTCCTCAGTTGTAATCGGATGGATATGATCTATCTTGATGCCAAAACTATCACAACTCTGTTCCGTATTGTCCCATTCAATAGTTTTACCCTCTCTATTATATTCTAAATTAATATCCAATAGTTTATGATCTACCATTTGCCCATTTACAGAAATATTGTGTGAAGAAAAATCAATCTTGACTACATTATCCACCAACCAATCAATACCCAGAATTACATCACAAACTAAATTTTGGGAACTACCAAGAATATAGCCCTCACAAGAAATATCCCCCGATTTGAGTGTCATATAAACTTGTTTTGTGACTCGTTTACTACGCTTACTAGTAGCTCCAAGAATCGTGACTCCAACCACAGGTAATGACACAACCGAATCTGATTCCTTGACCAACAATTCATACACTGTTTCTGACATACACGATACTTCACTACCTGAATCCAATAATGCAGTAAGTTCAATGCCATTAATCGTTACTTTTAATTTTGGGCATATATTGTGGTTGTGTGTTCCATTTACTTTTTCTTCTTCCATCAAAAACTCTTTTGGTTTGGTAAAAATTGAATTAGCGGTAAGAGAACAAGTAGGTAAAGGAGAACCGCCGACATTCCCAACCCTATCTAGTTTTCCGGACGGAATGTAGATGGCACCAAGTTGTTGTTATTAGGATGTGCTTGTTCGTTACCTTGAGATCGCCAGTTCTGATTATTGACTGGTCTTGAATTGAAGTTAGTTAGTCGATGTTGGTATCTATCATTGTTGGCATTTGTTGCAAAGTTGTGGTAGTAGGTGTTTTCATAGTTCCTATTTTGACTAGGTAACCAAATCAGTCTGTCACTTTCTAATCTTTCCAAAAGATTTACGATTTTAGTGGCATCGTTGTCTATATGAATGAAATGGACACGAATTTCCATAGGAAAATGTTTGAGCAGTTGTTTGACCATCGTTTCTTGTGGTATTGGGCAACTGAGATATCCATTATGACGCAACAAACGTTTGAAGTATACTGATGGTAATCCCTGTTTACCACCTTCGTAGGATGCACTATATATGTGTTTCATGAGAACATCTTGAGCGTTGTCTCCCCAAAAATGATTAATGAATTTTTCTTTAAAATCTTCAAAGGAATCAAACTCATTTCCCAGCATCCATGGTATGCATTGACCCTTCAAGCATTGTAGAGTGAACGCCAACCTCCTGTTGTTATTTACCGAATAGTTTCTTGAATCGGCTTTCTAACAAGTTTAGAAATTCAATGGGATGAATACCTCCATCTCCCATGAATATTATGCCCTCTCTAAGTAGTTGGTCTCCTACACCGCTATCGTTTGCATAAACGGTAGTTTTCCCCTAACGCCTGTTACCCCTTGAGTTTCCAAATCTTGAATCTTTTTTGTATTGGTTAGAATAGAATTTTCCAACTGCTTTGTATTGGTTAGAATAGTGTGTTCCATCTTCTTTGTATTGGTTAGAATAGTATTTTCCAGACCATTGCAAGCTTCTTGAAAGTTTTTATCATCTAATTCTCGCTTTTCTTCTACTTTTGAGACTTCTTTTTGTACTTCTTCTAATTTCTTGCCATTATCATCAATCATGACATGGATATCCCTTATCAATTCCATAGCACCCCCTACTTTGGCTTCAATGTCCTCCACATCTTCAGTTACTTTTAGCTTCACATCTATGAATTGTTTTTCTAAGGTGTAGAAAAGTCTGTCATATTTTTCTTCTAATCCATTTTGGATGACATCCATTCGTTTATTTACCTTATCGATTTCATGTTTAACATTCTCTAGTTTCTCGTCCATAATCTTACCCACTTTATTTTCCAAACTATTTTCCAGGCTACCCATTTTATTTTCCAAGCTATTTTCCATGGTACTTATTTTATTCAACAACGTACTCATTAAAAAACTTATTTCTGGACTCATCACCAAACATCCCTCCGTCGAAGTGCTAGTCATATCGGTTGCCAGGTGCCTATCTAAACCACTATCCATCTGTCCCAATTCTGTCCTCCCTAAATCTTGAGAAACAATTTGCAACCCTAGCTCTATTTCATCAATAGCAACACCTTCACTTTGACTAGCCATTATTCCAAAGCCTAGGTTTATTTGTAGCCAAGTGTGTAATTGAGACCCCTAATCTCTGCGTGACATTATCTTCAGTAAGACCACTAACGTTGGGCTGCCAAATTGTAACGATACAGCGCTCCCCGTTGTACACTATTACCTACTTCTCGATAGGCTACCATATATTAAATCTCATCCACCTCGGCTAGCCTACACAGTCAATGAGCAACACACTTGGCATACAAATTAACACATAATTAGACATTTATTTTTAAACCAAGTAATAATACTACAGCAATTATTTAGTGAAATTGATCTGCTTGATAACGACCACATTGGACATTAAAAGTTTATATCATACGACCTTCTTTGGCTGTTGTGTTTGAGTATGATTTTTCACCCATCTGTAGTCTTCTCTTGTGAGTCCTTATACTTCTAATCTTCTTACTTCTCTTCTCTTGAAATCTTCTTAAAAGTATATTTATAGGTGCCAAGTTGCAGACACATAAACTTATAATTGAAATTAGTTTTAAAAAGAATCACTTCTGCTTTCTTTACTAGAGCAAAACTCCTTGACCTAACTCGATTCAAGTAGCATCCAAGATGGCCATTCTGTTCCTGGTCAAATTCATTGTTTCAAAGTTCTAGATTTTTGTATCTTTTTTTACCCCATCACATAAAACACTTTTTAATATTTACTTATTTTTTATAAATTTAAATTTGCTGTATTTACCTTTAATAATCATTATCAGAACATTATTAAAACTTTAAATAATATAATTATTTTACCATAAGTGAAAAATACAGCCTTCTGAAACTTGGTTATAAATGTAAACAAACTCATAGACATCCTATATAATTGGCTAGACCAGCAGTCGGTGGTCCACTTCCGGTACAATTAGAAGCCCTCTTAAATGACAGTTTACATGTTAATCAAATGGGAGCGATTTGTGGTCAAATAGTTCTCAAGATTGCCGCCAGGTTGACAGGTAAGCATACTAGCCTTTAAACACAAATGATTACTAAATTCCCTTATGCAATCACTTCGTATTGTTTTTCTTTTGTTTAATACCATGCTGCACAAGCTAAAACCATATCAAACAATCCAGTAAAATACTTTATTGCATTAAAAAAGCATAAATTAAAACACCAAATCGCCATCTTGAAATGGGGCCCGGTTGAGTCTTCAATTTGCTACGCTCGCGCCTGTGCGGAGGTATAGGAGACTGCTAATCTAGCCTACTATAGGGGTTTAATATCAATGAACAAACTACTCAATCACTGCCTACTTGAAACCTTTTATACATTTTAAGAAGTCACTGCCCACTAGAATCATTTTATACATTTTAAGAAGTCACTGCCTACTGGATCTTAATTACTTTTACCAAGTTTTAGATTTAAGAGACTGGTACTTTACAAGTCTGAAACAATAATAGGCAAACTAAGTACGGATTTTATCTCAAATATTAAAAAATAGAGCCCTATAGCATTGGTTTAATACTAATTAACACAAATAGGCCTATAATTTGTGTTAAATGTTAATGCTTTGCTTACCCTTGTACTTAAACTAGTTGATAAGATTTTCCGATAAAGGGATTTTACAGGATTAGAAGAATATTGTGCTTGTGTCGAGGGTTCTTGCTCCATTTCGCGATCTTCCGGTAGTTGGTCGATATCCCGATCTTCATAGTTGTCGCCATCATTTTCCATTCTTGCAACAACTTAACTTTTGCAGATTCAGCTGCATCCCCATCAGTGAAAATTTGCAGCTTAAATCTTGGATCGAGCATTGTTGCTATTGCATAACAAGATTTTGATTCATAACCTTTGTATCGGTTGTCTATTGAAGCAAGCATGTCATTTATTATTGCTTTTGTGCCAGTCCCATTCAATGCGTGCATTTCACGCAATGAAACTTTTACTGCGTTCACAATAGGGACTGGGGAAACGCCAAAGTCGTTGTTAGACGAGTGAGTGAGCCATGTGTTGAGTACCCGGTAACATTCCTTTTCTTCCCCTTATTTTAGGCCTACGTAGCCTATCATAGGCTACAGTGGAGCATTATGGCCTAAACTATGACCTAAACTTAAATACCCTATTATTTATACGAATATTTAAATGCAAATGTTCCCGCGTACTCAACACATGACTCTCTCACTCGTCTAACAACGACTTTGGCGTTTCCTTAGTCGAGTTGGCTAAAGCGCCCTTATAGCCGAAATGTGGGAGACGTGGGTTCAATGGTCAGAAAGATTTTGTAATTTCTGGATTGTATTTTTAAATTATTAAACATGTTTTGAAATGCATATAACGCAGTGTAGTCCATCATCTGTGACAATACTATGGAAAACATAGCCAGTACGAAATACGTGAAAATATTGCAACGTTTACTCAATCTACGAGCGGAACTTGGGGGTACCTTGACGTCCAACATTCGATTAACCTTGGACACGGCATTTCAGTCAGGTAAATAACAAACAAAAAATATTATTCACAATGAAAACCAAATTGTCGTTAAAATAATTCCCATACATTTCAACGTATTTTTCAGTTTTTTATTTCTTGCAGGTTTAAATCGCAACAGATTGTGCTCATTTTGTTAGTAGTTCTCAGTTACCTGGTCACGGATGTCTGTTTAAAATTTCAGCTCAGTCTATTTGGCCGTTCGGCCGTATGAGCCTGGACAGACAGACATTTAACAAATAGAATTAATCACGACCAAGGCCCGATCGAGTATAGCGTTAGGAAAGACTTCGTTACGCTGCGCTTACTCGTCTAATTACTTCGGATATGGTAACAGAAGCAGTGCTCACTGTTTTTGTAACATCATAGAAGACTTTAAGAATGCCAACCAGGGACTCGAGACTGCTCCAATTAGACGGCGACAAGGCAAGATCATTACCCAATTTCAAGTCTTGTAAAACAAGGGTTACTGGCTTTGGTTGTTCAATCAACCTAATGAGTAAGCAATAGGTGCTGTTCCAGCGTGTCGATTCATCTTGAACCAACCCAGGCGCGTAGAAAGGGGGGGGGGGGGAATGGGGGACTTTCCCCCCCACTTTTTACCGTGACCCCCCCCCCCACTTTAGAAACTTAGAAATTCAGTCTTGCCGTAAATACGCACGGAAACAAATTCTGAATAACGAATTTTTTCAATTTTGAATTTCCGGCTGTGATTCTTTTGTTTTTGTAAATAAGTAAAAGTACATTATAATTGGCATAGGTAGCGTCGGGATGTTGTGACACGGTTTTGCAGTCCGTATACTGGGGTGCTGGGGTGTGTTTAACAAAGACTTGTTTGTGGCTGGTTAGTTTAAGTTATGACTTGACACTGACAGTGGAAGGAAGGAGAACCTCAGAACAATGAAGAAAAGACCT
This sequence comes from Sweltsa coloradensis, assembly GCA_024449915.1. Lineage (NCBI taxonomy): Eukaryota > Metazoa > Arthropoda > Insecta > Plecoptera > Chloroperlidae > Sweltsa > Sweltsa coloradensis. Next base: position 38,951 of record JAMZAV010010327.1, read on the forward strand.
TCAGCTCTTTTGAACTGGCTCAAAAGCCTATGCATATTCAATGGTTTTAGCATGCATGGTCTATCTCTTAACTATTCCAATTTTATTTATAGTTTTATAGTTTTTACTGTACAAAAAATACATTAATTTAGTATTGCATTCAGCCCACCCATTTTTTTCTAGAACGCACCAAACACACTCTAAAAACCTAATGTTCAAAATTTTCGCCCGGGAGCGGAGCCGTAAGTAGTCGGGAAGTAAGGTTTGATTGGATATTGCTTTACGTCTCATATTTATGCAACTTGGCTAATCGAGACGAAGGGAGGGAAGTAAGGGATGACGCGGGGGGACAAGAGGGGAAAAGGCCTGTGCTGGTCAGAACCAGCCACAAGCATATGGGGAGGGCAGGGGTTCCCCCACGTCGTGGTCGTCTCCGTTTGTGTCATCATCCGTCCGTGTTGTCTTTGTCGTCGCCGTCGGGGAGGTAGTCAAAGGGAAGGGGTTCCCCGACGACGAACCAGAGCTCGCCATTAGTTTCAGGGAGTGAAACTCCCCTATTCACGGGCCAAACCGCGAGAAGGTGTCTAGTTGGAATTTGATGGCCCTCGGGAAGTAAGGAATAATGTAAACTAGGGAAACGCCAAAGTCGTTGTTAGACGAGTGAGTGAGCCATGTGTTGAGTACCCGGTAACATTCTTTTTCCTCCCATACCTAAGGCTAACCGTTTGGTCCTAATGTGACACTCTAGCCTAGCCTATGTGGAATTAAAGTCCCATGCTGGTCAGAACCAGCTATGAGTAGGGAGGAAAGAGGGGGTTCTCATGTCATGGTTGTCATTGTTTTTTATCATCATCGTGTAGTCTTGGTCGTCGTCGTTAGGGTGGTGGTCAAAGCAAGGGAGAAAGGTCCCCGAAACGATCGGCAGAGCTCGCCTCAAGTTTCGGGGAGTTTAAATGATTAATATTACGTATAAATGATAGGATTTTATGGGTATGTCAAACGAAATGCCATAATGCGCCATATTACATAACGCATAAACAAGATTGTAGATTAGATTTGGTTGACAAATTCATACAGCTATTAGCAAGAAACGATATAAACATATTAACATATTATCTTTCCAGTATCCGGAACTCACGACGAGGACGTTGCTGTATTTGAGTTCCACCCACCACCGTTTTTAAATAATACCATTTTTTGTCTTGTTGTTAGTGATGTTATTGAAAAACATTTACTTAGGGTGATAGTAATCAGAATGTAGATCATAATAATTGAGACAAAAAAGGCATGCAAATTGACAAATTACAGATAATGGTTATAGGTGGGTCACTATATTGGTTTAAAGTTATCTAAATCATGCATTGTCAACAGTTGGGTATGCGAGCGTGTTTGGTTCGAACCCCGACCAGAAAGATGTCTTTTTAACAATGCCTCAAAATGGTCGTCCAACACGTAGGAAAACGACTTAGTCGTTGTCCTAGTCTAGTTGGCTAAGGCACCCTTATTTCCGGAATGTGGGAGACCTGCGTTCAATCCCCTTAATTGTTGTAAAAGATTTTTTAATTCCTGGATTATATTTAAAAAATGATTAAACATGTTTTGAAATGCATATAACGCAGTGTGACGTTTGACTCCACTAAGCCCACTCGACTGAGGTACACCTGACCTTACTGCCCCGCGTTCTGGGTCGCCAATTGTGACGTTTACTACCTCCGCGCTCATCCACTAACGTTAAGTCTTTCAAATTACACGTCTCTACCTTAGCCGTTAGATATCTCTCTTTCTTATCTAGATCGTTGGGCGCCAGTAATAACTCTAGGTTATTACGAGTTGTTCTACTCATTAGTACTAGGAATGTTGAAGACCAGGGAAATATCCCGACACAAATAACACTGACCTACAATGCAATGACATGCACTTACTACCTCGTGTACACTGTAGGACAAAACCTTGTACCTCAGTGTACACTCAGCTCACCGGATTCTAGGCTTCCACAGGGGTGGGGCGAGGCTGGCTGCTCCCTCCGTAGTCCTGGATGCTGGCGCACCTGCTTAGTCTAGTGTCTATATTCTAGGTTTTTCTGGTTTCATAGGTTGGCTGAGGGCCTGAGAGATGTAAAAGGAAGTTAATGGTGTTGTGAAGGACATTCCGGGCAATGCACTCGTACACTGTAAAGGTTGGAATTCCGTAGTATAATGAAGATTAAATAACATGTGATACAGGATTAAACAATGACTCGATTTTAACTTCCAATGCATTGGTAAACAAGAAAAACCCCCATTTAGAATACATTCATTACTGATACATGATAAATTAAGGCCTGGTATGATTAAATAAATTTAGTACTCAACACTGTCCTTTTGTATGCTGACCGCATGGTTGTTTGTCGACGATGCGTATTTCACACGTGTACGATGCGTAGTTGCAAGGAGGGAAAAGTTGAATTTGAGGCGGAAACCTGGCGTCGGCGTCCCCTGGTTTGGAAGGCGGACCGGTTGCGCGTCGGCGTCGAAATCCCAAGTAGGTGGATTGACCCGCACTGCTCGTCGGATAGAGGACTACCCGGCACTTCTCTCTCCTCACGCACTGGCTCGCGTGGGCGATCCAACGGTGTCGATTACAATAGGGTGGACATAGGGAGGATCACAGGACTCAACCAATGGAGAACTCCAACAGGAGTGTGGACCTAGTAGGTGCAAATGGTGTGGGTCCCGAGGTCTCCTGTGTTACCACGTGTCAGATTTAGATGGAAATTCGAACATTATCGAATTGAAGGATGGATTGAGGTATATCTCTATTGATATTGCAATAGAAATTAATTTAGATAGGTTTGACTAGGCCTGATGGGTGTTAGAGTGGACCATAGGGATAGCGTGGTCGTCATGGTGAGCGGGCTTGGGCTAGTACCACATGGCGTGGCTATCTTCTTCCCACAAACGCCGCTAATTTTCAAAGAATTTGATATAAACGCACCTAAAATACACTTGCGTGTTCCCTAGGCCTCTTTCTGGCTCGCACAAACACTGCCATTGCGGCTATTTTACGCGATAATTCACACGTACTGATTCGCAACGCGCACGTAGGTAAGCACCTGTATACTCAACTCGATCCAAAGCACTAGTGAACGAACCTCTCGCTCGCTTCCGAGGTCGGCTGGCTTCCCTGGCTGGCAAAACGACAACTTGCGCCGCACGACCGGACTATACGCAGCCCCTATTGGTCAGCGCTCGGCGTGCTCTCGTCCGCCCCACTCACAAGCTAGCATCTTTTCTTCCAGATTCCGCCGCTCGTGGCACACAGCTCAAAACTAACGGTACAGGTGCACAGCGTTGCAACTCTGCAAGCTACACTTGCCAAACCGTCGTAGAATACTCCCCTCCCATTGGTGCATTCGTAATTCCCGCTAGGAATCGACTTCACTCTCTCTCGATTCTCAGAACTGAGTTGACGAGGCTTCACCAGAAACATCGCCAACTAGCCCTCTTCTCGACCAAGGTCACATGAAATTTAACACAGTGGAAATTATGCCCCTGTTTAGGACACAATCCCTGGCTCCTAGGCTTATTCTCTCACATTAAAATATATTGTAATAAAAATAAATTATCATTGAAGATGATGATTTATTTTGGATGGCTAATTAATTTACATATTTATGGAAATTAATTGCGAAAAATTTAATTAGGACAGAGGGGGCAAGGCGACCCGTTACAGCAGTCAAGTCTACATCAACTGTGACAATACAATGTAAAACATAGCCAGTACGAAATACGAGTAAAGATTGCAAGGTTTACTCAATCTCCAGCTCAGAATTTGGGGATACCTTGAGCGTGCAAAATTTCGATACTCTTTGGTCACCGCATAACGGCATTACAAATATTTTTCCACTGCCTCCATCGCAACCAAGTAACATCTAAGAGACAGTGATTTTTTCAAAAGTGAAACAAATTGTCGTTAAAAAGAATTTCTCCAAATGTTTGGCCTATTTTACAGTTTATAATTTCTTGTAGGTTTAAATCGAAATGAATTGGTGCTCATTTTGTTAGCAGGTTTAAGGTTCCTCTTCACGGATGTCTGTTTAAAATTCAGCTCAATCTATTTGGCCGTTCGGCCGTATGAGCCCGGACAAACAGACAGACAGACATTTAACAGACAATGCTCACGGCCAAGGCACGATCGAGTATTAGCGTTAGGAAAGACACGTTCTCTTCGCTCACATCTCTAATTATTCACCACCACGACGCGACGAAAACATCCCGTCAATGTTATAATTTCGTCTTCAATTATATCGGGTCGCGAAAGTATAACTTGTGAATATTATTATTATTATTATTAATTATTATTATTATTATTATATTATTATTATTGTTATTGTTATTGTTATTGTATTATTATTATTATTATTGTTATTGTTCTTGTTTTGTTTTTTATATCATCATGATAATTATTATTATGCAAAGAAGAATAGTATTACTATTACATTGCTCCCATTAACAGATAAGCTTAATATAGAACTAATAACACAAATGATGGAGTATTCTCACTCGAATCCGTGAGTGATAGGTTTCTGTCCAATGTGCACATTTTACGACCCGGTATTTGGAGTAGTGGTCTTTGTTCCATCGGAATGCGGTTTGGCTGGCTTGGACCAACTCTCGACTTTCGAGGAGAGAATGGATGCATGCAACGCTGTAGGTCTGCGAAGCAGGTACCTGTTTACCCGACCTTATCCACTGAACAAAAGAGGCTCGTAGCAGCAGTTTCAAACACAAACTATAGGGGGCAGTAAATTCGCACAGCGCGCCAATGCGGATGCGGTTGTTGCAAACAAGTACGAAAAAACCGCGAAGCACATTTAACATGGAGGTTACGTATCTGCCCACGTAGTTAACTCTATTATCTGTGCTTCAACAATAAACTATCATTGAGGATGATTATTAGCTCGATGGCTTATTGATTTGCATATTATTATGCAAATTAATTATAAAAATTTTATTTAGGGCAGAGGGCAAGACAATTTGTTACAGTATGTTCTCATTAGTTTCGGCTTTAAAATTACCTAAACAGCCCCCAAAAAATGCTAGAATTAAAAAAAATAGTTATTTTTACTGCGGAAACATCATAATTATTCGTCATTAATAAAAAATTGCACGTTAGAACATTTCCAATTTCGCAGCAGATTCCCCTTTATCTAGAAATATTATATAACACGACTGGCAGGAGCGCGGGGAGCGGTCTGCTAGCTTCCTTTGAGTGTGCGTCCAACTGCGCTGTGAGGTCATGTGGATGATGGAACATCCACATGACGTCGCACTACTTTTCGTGTTGTCTTTTGGCGCCGTGGCGGGAAGCCAGATTACAAATTTTCTTTGTTAAATATTGACCACAAACCCGAAACAATTGTTTTAAAATGATTAATTTTTAGTTGTTTTTGTTAGGGATACACACGATAATCAATACTTTTATCGATCGATAATCAATATATATATATATATATGGCCTATATATATCTATCTGACTCCTTTTTCCAACTTAAGTTAGGTCAGGGGGTGGCTACAGCCACCAGTTTTCTAGGGCACTTTATGAGTTGTAAACATCGGCTTGCCAGGCCTGTTATGTCCTCTTAAGTAAGTTAAGTGTAAGTTCACTCGCACTTCTTTCTACCAGCTCACGCCATCCACTTCTGTCTATCCACAGTTTCCTTGCTTCTACTTTTTCCCACTTGTCACCTCTGTCCTCTATATCATTTCTTATTTGATCTTTCCACTTCTCTATTGGTCTACCGACCGTCTTTTGACTTTGTTCACGGACTTTCCAATTCTGTCCTTGGAATTCTTCCTTCTCCCATTTTTCTTGACATGCCCATACCATCTCAACCTTTCTCTTTCCAATTTTGAATAAAAGCTTAATAAAAGCAATATTGGATAAAATCTCAATAATCGATAGGCCTAATCAAAAGTCATTATCGATTATCAATATATCCATAATTGGTTAAAAATGGCTCGAAACACGTAATTTGTATTTCCCCGCTTGGGCAGACAGAGATAGGTTAGATGGTTGTCTTACTCGAGATGTATGTTATGGAGCACACTTAGCCGATAGCAGGATGGACAAAAAAAACAAAAAGCAAAGAAACAAAAAAACAAAAAATCATCACAGACAGGACGAGACAGAGAGAGTGGTATGAGATTGTATTGTTTCATTTGCCACATTTGAGATTCCATTTAAGTCGGGACGGGTTTGAATTATGTATTGAGAATATCGATATTATCGATATTCGATACTATCGATGCGATAATTACATTCCTATTTCGATAATTGATAATGAAAAAAGTATTTATGTGCACCCCTAGTTGTTGTTGACATATTTGAGTTCTGAATGAAGCCTAGTTCCCTAATGACAAAATTGACACCATTTATTACTCAGTTCCCATCAAAGTTCCAACATATAGCAAAAAATTGTATCATGTTGGTAAAATACATACAGAGTCAGATTGGTAAATAATCAAACTTCCTCGTTTATCTGCCTCGTTACCATTAATTGTTAAACCAACCTTTAAAGGAATTTCTATCTACCTCTCCAGCTAATTGCTTCTAACACTTAATAAACTTTTTAAATGTGTTTCAGGTGTACTTCAGTTTCTGACAACTCCAGATCTACCAACTGTTCTACTGTTTCGGCTACACCATGATGAAAAAGTCAGCAAGATAAAACAAACCAAAAGTAGTGACAAGAGTGAAGTACTATTTAGGTTTGTTAAAAGTGTAAGCCGAGGTCATAGAAACTGTCAAGAGAAGGAAACAGCATCACAGATTTCTTTGCAAGGAGGTGTTAATATTGATGTAGAAGCACCGGGGGCTGGTGAACAGACCAAGCTACAGGATTGATTGTCTTCGTACCTCGGGTAGGAAACACAAGGACGTGCAGTGTGTTGCGTCGACTTCACCCGCACAACGACCTCACTGACCTTGCTGACATTCACAGCCGTGAGAGAAGTGGGCCTGCGACCAGTGTGATAAGAGATTTTCTAGGTCATTCGACCTTGCAAGGCATAAGCAATCACATAGCGGACTTAAGCCATATTCTTGTAACGAGTGTGATAAGAAGTTTAGTTAGTTCATCTCACCTTGCATACCATAAGCAATCACACAGCAGACTTCCCTATTCTTGTAACAAGTGTGATAAGAGATATACTTGCTTATTCAGTGTTGTAGTCCATAAGCGAACCCACAGTGGACTTAAGCCCCATTCTTGTATAGAGTGTGATAAGGGGTTCACGACTTCATCTGACCTTACAGTACATGAGCGAACACACAGTGGACTAAAGCCCTATTCTTGTAACGAGTGTCATATAAAGTTTACTTCATTCATCCAGTCTTGCAGTCCATAAGCGAATACACAGTGGAGTAAAACCATTTGCCTGTGACCAATGTGATAAAAGGTTCAAACGAAGCTCCTACCTTGCCGCCCATAAGCGAACTCACTGAGGACTTACTACTCTAGCTCACCTTGCATGCATACCATAAATAAGCTAACACACACGGGACTTAAGCCCAGGGGCGTAGGAACGGGGAGAAACTCCCCCTCCACTTGTTGGCTCGACCCGGCCACTGGGGGGGTCAAGACAGGTATCGGTGTCATTTGCTAACTTATAGCTTGTTGGGTGATTTGTAGGATTTTTATTATTATTTTTATTATTATAAGAAGCATAGCCGGAATATCGAAGTTAGACAAAACTAAAAGCCAAGAAATCAGGACAAAAGTTGGAGTTGAGAAGTTATTATTCAAAATTGGACGAGAAAGGTTGAGATGGTATGGACATGTCAGAAGAATGGGAGAAGAAAGAATTCCAAGGACAGAATTTGAAAGTGGGGACAAAGTTAAAAGACGAGTTGGTAGACCAAGAGAGAAGTGGAAAGATCAAATAAAAATGATATACAGGAAAGAGGTGAGAAGTGGGAAGAAGTCGAAGCAAGGAAACTGTGGGAAGACAGAAGTGGATGGCGTGAGCTGGTGGAAGAAGTGCGACGTGAACCTGAAGAGGACATGACAGGCCTGGCAAGCCGGTGTTAACTCATAAAATGCCCTAGAAAATTGGTGGCTATAGCCACCCCCTGACCTAACTTAAGTTGGAAACAGGAGTCAGATAGATATATATTTATTTATTAAAGATTTAGTAAGAGACGTGATTTTGGAGACTAGACTAGCCACCAGATTTTAGACTAATATTCATTATATTTTGTGTGCAGTGTTTTCACTCCCAAGCAGACTGTCGTCCGATTACAGTAAGGTAATCAATCTTCAATGCAATATTAGCTTCAAAATGTAACCCTTATTAATAATTAAAATTCGCCTGAAAACGTGTTTTAGACCACCTATTCATGGGTACCTTTTAAAAAAAACTCGCCAACGGCGAAAATAACTCCAGCCTCTGGGGCTTCGCCCCCAGACCCAGTTTGCCCACCCAACCTCAAAGTCAACTTTAATGTGACCCCCCACTACAAAAATGGTTTCTACGCCACTGCTTAAGCCTTATTCTTTTAACAAAAGTTATTAGACGTTTGCTACTTTATCCAGTCTTGCAGTACGTAATCAATCACGCAGTAAGTTAAGACCCCATGCTTGTGATGTTTGTATTAATAAGAAATTCATTTAACATCTCAAACCTTGTCAAGTAGGTATATTAGTACTTTACACCTAGAAATAAAACCCTTAGCTTGCAATGCATACAATCCACCGTTGGTATTACCATATCCTTGTAATTAGTACATAATCTCATATTTCCTAAAAGAAACTACGTATATGTTATTTAATTTTAAACACAAAAGAAAGCACTCAAGCAGTCTTACCCACAAGAATTATTTTTTATTTTGATGGTATGCTAGTTATATTTATTATTATTTGTTTCATAAAAATGTGTTTCTAGCTTTGCAATTAATTTACTATATTGTTAATGACATTGACAAACAAATATTGTGAATATGATAGATAATATTTTATGGCTTTCTAGAAAATGTTGTGTATTTCCATTGAATTTGGGTATTTCTAAGATAATTCCAGACTATATTCCTTATTTAGGATATGTAATATTCTTCAATGTATCTATTTAACTTATTCTGCAAGAACCGTACCAAACCCACCCCTCTCCCGCAAGTGTGGTAAGAGGGATAGTGAATGGCTCACTGATGTGACGGAGGACGTGGGTAGGTAGTTGTAGTTGTTCGGCGTTGTAACGGGTCGCCTTGCCCCCTCTGTCCAAATTAAATTTTTCGCAATTAATTTCCATAAATATGTAAATTAATTAGCCATCCAAATAAATCATCATCTTCAATGATAATTTATTTTTATTATAATATATTTTAATGTGAGATAATAAGTCTAGGAGCCAGGGATTGTGTCCTAAACAGGGGCATAATTTCCGCTGTGTTAAATTTCATGTGACCTTGGCCGGTAAGAGGGCTAGTTGGCGATGTTCTGTTGAAGCCTTGTCAACTCAGTTCTGAGAATCGAGAGAGAGTGAAGTCGATTCTTAGCGGGAATTACGAATGCACCAATGGGAGGGGTGTATTTGACGACGGTGTGGCAAGTGCGGCTTGCAGAGTTTGCAACGCTGTGCACCTGTACCGTTAGTTTTGAGCTGTGTGCAACGAGCGGCTGAATCTGGAAGAAAAGATGCTAGCTTGTGAGTGGTGCAAACGAGAGCACGCCGAGCGCTGACCAATAGGGGCTGCGTATAGTCCAGTCATGCCGCGCCAGCCTGGCGTCTTGCAAGCCAGGGAAGCCAGCCGACCTCGGGAGCGAACGAGAGGTTCGTTCACTAGTGTTTTGTATCGAGTTGAGTATACAGGTGCTTACCTACGTGCGCGTTGCGAATCAGTACGTGTGAATTATCGCGTAAAATAGCCGCAATGGCAGTGTTTGTACGAGCCAGAAAGAGGCCTAGGGAACACGTGAGTGTATTTTAGTGTGTTTATTATCAAATTCTTCGGAAATTAGCGGAGTTTGTGGGGAAGAAGATAGCCACGCCATGTGGTACTAGCCCAAGCCCGCACACCATGACGACCACGCTATCCCTATGGTCCACTCTACACCCATCAGGCCTTATCAAACCTATCTAAATTAATTTCTATTGCAATATCAATAGAAATATACATCAATCCATCCTTTCATTTTGATAATGTTCGAATTCCATCTAAATCTGACCACGTGGTAAACACCCGGAGACCTCAGGACCCACATCATTTGCACCTATTAGGTCTACACTCCTGTTGGAGTTCTCCATTGGTTGAGTCCTGTTGATACCCTATGTCCACCCTATTGTAACCGACACCGTTGGATCGCCCACGCGAGCCAGTGCGTGAGGAGAGGGAAGTGCCGGATAGTCCACTATCCGACGAGCAGTTCGGGTCAATCCGCCTACTTGGGATTTCGACGCCGACGCGCAACCGGTCCGCCTTCCAAATCAGGGGACGCCGACGCCAGGTTTCCGCCTCAAATTCAACTTTTCCCTCCTTATAACTACGCATCGTACACGTGTGAACTACGCATCGTCGACAAACAACCATGCGGTCAGCATGCAGAAGGACAGTGTTGAGTACTAAATTTATTTAATCATACCAGGTCTTATCTTATCATGTATCAATATTGAATGTGTTCTAAATGGGGGTTTTTCTTGTTCACCAATGCATTGGAAGTTAAAATCGAGTCATTGTTTAATACTGTATCACATGTTATCTAAGCTTCATTATACTACGGAATTCCAATCTTTACAGTGTACGAGTGCATTGCCCGGAATGTCCTTCACAACACCATTAACTTCCTTTTACATATCTCAGGCCCTCAGCCAACCTATGAAATCAGAAAACCCTAGAATTTAAACACTAGATTAAGCAGGTGTGCCAGCATCCAGGACTACAGAGGGAGCAGCCAGCCGCGCCCACCCTTGTGGAAGCTTGGAGTCCGGTGAGCCGAGTGTACACTGAAGTACAAGGTTTTGTCTTACAGTGTGCACGAGGTAGTAAGTGCATGTCATTGCATTGTAGGTCAGTGTTATTTGTGTCGGGATATTTCCCTTGGTCCTTCAACATTCCTAGCACTAATGAGTAGAACAACTTGTAATAACCTAGAGTTATTACTGGCGCCCAACAATCTAGATAGGAAGGAGAGATATCTAACAGCGAAGGTAAAGACGTGTAATCTGAAAGACTTAACGTTAGTGGATGAGCGCGGAGACAGTAAACGTCACAATTGGCAGCCCAGAACGCGGGGCAGTAAGGTCAGGTGTACCTCAGTCGAGTGGGCTTAGTGGAGTTAAACGTCACAGCGTGGGATGACCTCCCGACTCACCCGGTCTTATTCGTGAGCGGGAAAACCACCTATTCTCTGTTGTGTATTTATTGTTCATTACAATAAATTATAATAGCTTCATACATGTCATTATTCATCCCTTATATTACCTGTAGCCTATATTAGGTAACATCACAGAACCAAAAATGTATCATGTTGGTTTCTGAAAATATATGTTTTAAATCAATTTTAAACATTATTGTTATTTAATTATTATTAATCAGTAATGATTCCCTTATTCCTAGTTCCAAATACTTATATTATTATCATAATAGAGACAAATCTGTTACAGGGGTTTGGTAACATTAATGATCATAAATATACTATATATTCACACAACTTGCATCATAAATCTCACTACTTTCCTACATATAATAACCAAGTTTCTGCCCCCAAACAACATTTTGTACCTTCACCTAGTGAAGCTAGAATGTGAGATATCAATTCAATTGCATTAAATGATGATTGTATATTATCATAACTATAATGTTCTTAAATCTAGGATAGTATAATGATAGAATTTTTCTAAATTCAGGCAAGGCTCTATGGGACTGGCTGATATTATTCTCTTATGTAAACAATTTCCAATTCCTCTCTTCTTAGGTTTTGCCAACTGAAACGGTTTTTAGCGGGTACGCGGTTTTTTTCCCCCTTGGCCGGTTATCAGTCTGACCCTTCAACCGGCATTAGTGTTGCCGGTTTTTTTTAACGAGTGAGCGTAGCGAACGTAGTGATTTACATTCGACTTAAACGGCCCTTATTCTGTTTATCTGCGTGCGTGTGTGTGTACGTTGAAATTAGCCGAATCGCTGAACAGATTGCGCTGAAATTTTAAACAGACATCCGGTACGAGTTTATTGAGAACTGCTAACAAAATCAGCAAGATCCATTGCGATTTAAACCTACAAGAAATAATAAATTGAAAAATATGCTTCCAATGTTTAGAAATTATTTAACGACAATGGTTTAGATTTTAAAAAGATATTTTTTTTTTTTGTTATTTACCTGGCTGTGAAATGCCGTGCCCATGCAAGGTCTGTCAAATGTTGAACGTCAAGGTACCCCGAATTCCGCTCGTAGATTGAGTAAACCTTGCAATATTTACACGTATTTCGTACTGGCTATGTTTTCCATAGTATTGTCACAGATGATAGACTACACTGCGTTATATGCATTTCAAAACATGTTTAATAATTTTTTAAATACTAGGAAAACGCTTAAGTCCCGCCGCGTTGATGGATGAGCGTTTTTGTAATTTTTTGTTTGCGTTTTTTGCGTTTTTGCATTTTTCCTTTGCAAGTGCTTTTGAATGCATTGTAGGTGATTGTTGTCAAGTTTCTATTGTTACGTGTTAATTGGTATTATAAACCTCAATAAACTCATATTAAAACCTTTATTTCTATGAATTCTGGCTAACTTTTTCAACTTTTTCTTTCAAAAAGGGACTACATCACCATAACCTTAATGTCCATGTGAAATATGAACGTTGTAGCCCCACCCGTTTGGTCAGAATCGGACCAAATGTCACGAAAATATCGCACTAAAAATCGAAAAAAATCGTAAAAGTACGATATTCATGAGAAATATTTTTTCGATTGTACCCAAAAACAATACACCTCTAAGTTCAGAGAAAACGAAGGTCCCTTACAATTTTCATCAAGATCGCATATGCCGTTTGCCCGGAATCAAGCGAACAAACAGACGGAAAAAAAAAAAAAAAAAAAAAAAAAAAAAAAAAAACACCCGAGCTAAATATTTTGGGGGGTCAGTGAAATTGAAGTCTTCGCTCCACTCGCTACGCTCGCTACGCTCATCCAACTAACTAGAAATTACAAAATCTTTCCCGACCAGGAGATTGAACTCACGTCTCCCACATTTCGGCTATAAGGGCGCTTTAGCCAACTAGACTTGGGAAACGCCAAAGTCGTTCTTAGACGAGTGAGCGAGTCATGTGTTGAGTACCCGGAACATTTGCATTTAAGATTGATAATTATTTTCGTATAAATAATAGTTTTTTAAAAGTTTAGTTGGTATACGGGCGCGTCAACTGTAAGGCCATAATGGGCCTTTCTAGCCTATGATAGGCTAGAGAGACCTAAGGTAGGGGAAGAAACGTAATGTTACCGGGTACTCAACACATGGCTCACTCACTCGTTTAACAACGACTTTGGCGTTTCCCTAGTACTTAGATTATTGAACGAGTGAGCGCAGCGAACGGAGTGATCTCCATTCAACTTAAACGGATCTCATTCTATTATTCTGCGTGTGTGTACATCGAAAATCAGCCGAATCGCTGAACAGATTGCGCTTAAATCTAAACAGACATCCGGTACAAATTACCTGAGAACTGTTAACAAAATCAGCTAGATCCATTGCGATTTAAACCTAAAAGAAATAAAAATGTGATATTTTTAAATATCGACAGCATTTGTTTAGATTTTTCATATGTAAAAGAGACCACAGCCTGCGATATAAAAAACAACTATGATAGTCGCCTCGCTATCAGTTTTCAAAGACGGTGTCTTTGTCATTTTGGAGCTGTAAGCTCGGTGCACAAATTTCCAAAGGTTTTAGGTTTAAGGTTTAATGGTTTATGGTCTAAGAAATGTTTTTCTATAACGTTTCTAGTACGCGCGCTACCATTGGCCGGATTTATGAGAGCTCGCTTCTCATTGGCTGGGTTTAGTGTTTAGTGTTTAAGAGCTAAGAAGTTGAAATATTTTCATCTGTTAAACCTTAGACCCTAAACCTTAAACCTTGGGAAAGAATGTGAACGCGATAACGCATTGGGCATGTTTCAACTTCGTTAAACCCATAAACATTAAACCTTAGGAAGCTCTCCATTATTCTTGTTTGATTTATCAACTAATTAATGATGCTGGCCATCCACAAGAATCAGTGCATCACCGCAGTATTACGCCGTATAAGGTATAATTAAAATCGTATAGTCTAGACCACCTATACTTTATTCTAACCTATGCCATGAATTCTATATATAATATGCCTAGGTGTAAGCTTTACGTAGGCTAAGCTTGGCATGGTCGGGTATTAGGCACAGAGCATGGCAGCTAATCGTAAAAGACGAGGAAAAGGTCGAAGTCCATCTCGCAAACATCAGCTGGTAAATATAATAGAGAAGTATATATTACTCCCTGAATAGATGCGATCTCTGGCAGTCGTCGTCGGGGACCTCTCCCCCTTCCTGAGAGAATAGAGAATAGAAACCATACACCAATGAATTTGTTTGAGCCTGCGTATCGAGCGAAGCGAAGATTCCATTCTACTACACCGGAGAAAAAAAATCCGATTTTTTTTTCTCTTTTTTCTGTTTGTATTTTGTGTGTTTGTCAACACGATTCCGGATTAACCAATACTCCGATTGCAAAGAAATTTTATGTAGGCCTTCGAAATCTTTGAACTTAGAACTCTCAAGTTTTTGAGCGCAATCGGAAAATTATTTCTCATTCAAATCGCAATTTTACGATTTTTTTTATTTTTAAAAAATTTCTTCAGCTTATAACACCTACATACTTTATCCAATTTTAATGATTTTTTCACAGAACCTTAATTTGATGAATTTAGGTATTCTTGTGAAATTGAGCGCAATCGAAAAACTATTTCTCGTGAAAATCGAAAGTTTACGTTTTTTTATTTTTTAAAACAATTCTTTGACTTATAACACCTACATGCTTTATCCTATTGTAATGATTTTTTCACAGAACCTTAATTTTATGAATTAATATTCGTGTAAAATTTGTGGGCAATCGTATAATTATTCTTATGAAAATTTAAATATTACGATTTTTTCCTTTTTTAAATTACGATTATTAAAAAAATTAAAATTAAAGTTTATTTTTAATTAAATTAATTAATTTCAAAAAAATCTTCAACTTAGTTATGATTTTTTCACAGAACAACAGAAAATCTTCATAACACAATGGCAGCTCAATGCACCAATTACGCTCATCCAGCAACGCGGCGGGACTTTAGCGGTTTTGGATGAGCGTAGCGAGCGAAGCGAAGATTCATTTCACTACACTGGAGAAAAAAATCCGGAATGTTTTTTTTTTTCTTTCTTTCTTTCTTTCTCTCTTTCTTTCTGTATTTTTGTCTGTTTGTTAGCACGATTCCGGCTAAACCGATACTCCCATTGCGATGAAATTTTATGGAGGCCTTCAAAATCTCTGAAAGTAGAACTGCCACGTTTTTGAGCGCCATCGAAAAATTATTTCTCATAAAAATCGCAATTTTACGATTTTTTTTCGTTTTTTTTGAAAATTTATTTTACTTATAACATCTACATGCTTTATCCGATTTTAATGATTTTTTCACAGAACCTTAATTTTATGAATTAAGATATTCGTGTGAAATTTGAGCACAATCGAAAAATTATTTCTAATAAAAATAGAAACTTTGTGAGTTTTTTTCTTTTTTAAAACAATTTTTTTACTTATTACACCTACATGCTTGATCCTATTGTAATAAGTTTTTCACAGAACCTTAATTTTATTAATATATTCGTGTGAAATTTGAGCGCAATCGAATAATTATTTCTTATAAAAATTCCAATTTTTTCTTTAAAAAAAAAAAATACGATTAATTAAAAATTAAAATTAAAATTTATTTTTTATTACATTTAACTTAATTTAAAAAAAAATTTGAACTTAGTAATAATTTTTTCACAGAACAACAGAAAATCCGCATAACACATTTGGCAGCTCAATGCACCAATACGCTCATCCAACAACGCGGCGGGACTTAAGCGTTTCCTAGTCCTAGTTAATAAAAATTCTTCGAGGCTTCTTTAATCTGCTGGCACTCTGGAACATCTCCATTCTCCACGACGTTTTGTACTTGTTTGTGTTCCCGCGCTCACAAGTCGCAGCCACAGCATAACAGGCGTATCTCAGCGCTCGCTTCTCTTGCAAAAAACGTCACCTCTGGAAATTCTCG
>JAMZAV010010328.1:0-5000 GCA_024449915.1 Sweltsa coloradensis
ATGTGAAGGCGTCACACTGTAAGCAAATGCACCACTCTATCCTAATAGACTGTGAAGAAATGCCCATGCTAGCTAGATCAGTCTTAGGTTTTGGAGGAAAGGGGATGTTTCCGGGTACTCAACACATGGCTCACTCACTCGTCTTACAACGACTTCGGCGTTTCCCTAGTATAACAGAATATGTTTCACCAAGGAAAAGGAAGAAGATATATTTCGTTGGATTCACACTATCACTATCACACTATATCTAGAATACTTGGAAATATTTTAAAATCATGAATCATACAAAGAAAATGTAACTCATAGATTCTGACCCACTTGGTAGGATTCAACAACGTACAAAAAATCCTGTTATCAATTCGATATATTATCTCAATCAAGAAATGGAACGCATATTAGAGCTAAACCACCTTTAGCTGAGGAGAAGTGGTTGCAATATAAACAAGTACTTGCACGTGTCTTGCACTTTACAAATTAGTTATGCCATCCATAACATTACCTATCATTCAAGAACATTATAATGAAAAAGTGAATAAAAACTAAACTTGCATTTACAACTGAAGAAAAAGAAGATCATAAGGTCAAAGATATTGTTAAAATCAAAATTCTAAAATCTCTTCCCAAAATGGTCAATTACATAGCAGAGATGTTGTATGATAGTGTAGATAGAGCGGAAATAATTAGTTGGGATAAATTCGAAAGTCAGTGTCCGCACTCAGACACTCGGCACCATCTCCGCACACACCAATCTGTACCTAAGCACTACTCAAATCCACGACGTTTATGCATGATGTGTTATGTCTCCTCTTGAGATAATATACTTAATAGATTCAATTTTATAAAGTATTTACTGTGTGAACTTCACTCAAGGAAGATGAGAGTTACTGTCATCTCATCACGATTAACTCCGATGAATTATTGATATTCGATTTTAAGAGACCAACAATATTTAGCACATTCACGATGCCAACTCTGAGAGCTTGGTCAAGATTTAAGTAACAGAGTAAAGAACTAAATTTGTTCTATGTTTTATAGTACAACTTCTAGCATTTTTTCTGCCAGGTTGTTGAAGGTACGGCCAGAAAGATTCAAAGAAAGAAGATCTTGATGCCATTACGTTTTGTGTAATTTAAGTTCTTTTTAATATCGTATTCACAAATCGTGGTGTCAAACAGTTAAAGGAGGAAACAAAACGAGTCTTCCAAAGTCTACCCGACACCTCGCACCGTAGGTACCAGACCCGCAGTAGTTTCAACAGTCTACACCATAATAAGATGGCAATGCAACTGTGTTACCGCATAATATTCGGGTATCGGTTGACCATGTTCATTTGTTGTTTTCACTTGTTTATACTTGTTTCATTTGTCAATACCACGCTTTTATTCATGTTTAATAATATCCCACAAATTACAATTGTTATGTTAAAAGACTGCCAAGCATCGATTATTTAAAAGAAATTAGATATTTAAAAATCGCTTAGGTAATATTCCATTCTTAATTTCAGCCTTCTTAATACATTAACTAAATCCTGAATTATACTTGTTCAATGTTTTGTTTAAGATTAATTCAATTTAAGAATAAAATACAATCAATGAGGAAGACGTATTGTTGTATTTTCTTATCTTGCACTTTTTTTATTGTGTCTTGTCAGAGAATACAATATATAGTATAAATTAAACATTTAACCGCCTTTTGTCTTTGTACTGCCCCGTGGCTACATCCTTGAAAAGCTTGGCAAAAAAGAATTTGCAAATATGGATAGAAATGTAACATATCATGAAACTGTTTAATAGATTAAAACTATGCAAACTACGTAAATACTGTTGCTCCAAATGAGCCTTGATTATTTTTCTAATTTTGATTTAGTTAGTTAACTGATATACAAAGGAGGAAAACTAAATAATTCATATACATAAATTCAGCAGGCAAAATAATGAACTATAGTTAATTGAAGTTTGAAATAGTTATATTAAACAACAATGTACAGTATGACAATAATTTCGGTAACAAACCCAACATGAATATTAAATGAAATTAAATAATGCACCAAATAAAAATGAGGGTAAACGGTAGTCACCCATGGGTGAATCGTGTTCAACCATTTGTTCACTATTTCCCTATTCAAATACCAATCTCTGGTTGGCCATTATCCGCTCGTCATTGATGCCTGTGCCATATGCTCAGTCAGCATTAAATTAAAAACCCACCTATTTGAAATTAAAATAATTACTTAGTAACTCTAAATACAAAAACATTAGATTATTTTTGTCTGTGAAAATTTTATTTCCAAATACAGGAGTAACTCTATACTACAATACTTCACAACATTGGAATTAATGCATAAGAAACTTACTATCCCAACATTATTGACTACATTAATCAAATGAAAAAATTCGCATTTTTCTTGGACATACAGAATCACACACCAAGTACACGAGCTGCATATTTCTAGGTTGGCCTTATTACACCAAGATTCTAGAATAACTCTAATTATCATTCGTGTTTGGGAAAACCAAGCGTGTTTTTGTTGTGTTAAAAGCCCATATTTTGAAATTTTATGCGTGAATAATGAAGCAAGTTTTATAAGGCTTTATCGTTGTTTTTTTCTATTCGTATAAGGATTGGAACTTTGAAAGTGGGATAAAATAGTATTGCAAATGTCCCATATGCAAATTCATCATCAGACAACTCTATATATTCAAGCAATCATAGTGTAGCAACATAGATGAAAGTTTTTAGTCATCACGATTAACCTCAATAAATTAATATTTAGCTTAAGGGATCAACAATATTTAGCACAATTGTGATGCCCAAATCCTGATAACTTGGTCAAGATTGAAGTCACTGAGTGAAGAACACGATGTGTTCAATGTTCTATAGTACAACAGCCAGCATTGTTTCTACCAGGTTGGGGAAGATGTGACCGATAGAGATTCAAACAAAGAAGATCTGTTCTGGTTGCCGTTACGTTTTGTGTAATTTAAGTTGTGTTTGATATCGTTTTGCACAATTCATGGTGTCAGTCAGTTCTGGGATACACAACGAGTCGAGTCTTCCATCATCTACCCGGACACCCCGCACCTTAGTACCAGACCCGCCTTTGTTTCAAGGAGCCGCCAACATAACAACGCCCCCTTCCGTATTCATAGTGATACACATTTAAACACTATAAAAGCTATTTCCAACAGTAGACAGTACTAATTAAAATGCTTTTAAAAGACGTCTTCTCTATCTCCTGAGACGGTAACTGTAAATATTACAATATTATTAACTAACTCGCGTATAAAACAAATTATTTTGCCAATGAAAACTAAAGTTTTGTTGTTTTAACTAGCATACCCGTTTGTAAAGATCAATGTCTAGGTGTCTGACAGGGCGCCGCGTCTGAGCCGCGGTGCGCTTACACACTCGAACTAGAATGTATTCGAGGTGTCACCCAGTCTTTATGAAAAGTGTTGTAACTTTTAAGGGGACCGGGCCGCCGCAAAACCAAAAATACATTTGTTTTTGAGATTTCTTATTTAATTATGTGTGATTTAGAAAATGATGTATTTGGCATGATTATGGGTAATAACTACACTCGCAATAAATATTTAAGGCACCTCTGCAGTGCCAAACTCACATAAACCTGGTCAGATCCATAGCATATGGCTAGAACTAAAAGCATTATTTTGATATGATTTGACAGGGTTATTTAGTCGCTTAGATTGGTGTTGGTTACCCTGTTGAGAAACAACTATTTCAAGATCTGTTAGACCGTGGATAATGTACTGTTGTAATGATTGTTTGACTGTCAGTGTCAAGAGTTGTGTTTTTGTCAAAGATGGCCCGGCATTAAATGCCGGGCCATAAATTTTATGGTCAAGGGATTGGTGAATAAAAGATATTCTAAAGTTATCTTGTTATTGGGTCTGGGCTCATTACTTACAGCCCAAATTCTTCAAAGTTTCCCATTTTTTTTTTTTAAATATGTAAATTACCAAATCGCTTGTCCGACGCGTGTGACTCCAAGGGATGTGGGTATAAATCAGGCATGAGATGCTGGAACGGTCTTTATTAAGTCTTATCGTTACATGTATGTTTTCCTAATTTGCTAGTGAAAATAAAATACATAGTGCTTCTCCTTTTGGTTAATTATCAAAGAAAATTGAAGTAAGAAGTTTTAACCCTTTCACTACCAGATTATTTTTTTAAAATTAGGTTATTTTAATCAATTATTTCAAAATTACTAATTTTTTTAAAATGATTTTTAGTGTTTTCAATCGTTTTTTTTACCTGTTTTTTAAGGAATTTTGGGAAATTTTGGATTTTGAATTAAAGCTTCATTTAAAGTAAATATTTAAATTTGATTGTACATTCCTAAAACAAGATTTTTTTTCTGAATTTTTTGCATATATTACATTTTTAGTATCTCAAATGGTAGCAATTCTAGAAATATATTACTTTTCCAAGAAAAAACAAAATTCTCCCTTTTTTGACCTTTTTTTGCAGATGTGTATTTTGGATTTTCTCTAAAACAGGCACTTTTTGTCCAATCAGGATGGGGAAAAAAGTGTTTATTTTAATGCTCAGAAAAAAAAATAAAAAGGGCAAGTGAAAAAACTTTTTTTTTACCCGGATATAAATTTTGGAAGTTGATGTGTCCACTATAGAGGACGCCAGTAGCGAGAGGGTGATCCAAACAAGTGCTCCATGCCAGGAGATGGAGGTTTAACTATTTGTTACGTCGAGAGACGGAAACTCTGCACAATGGCAAGACTGGTCATAAGCTTCAGACAGTTCTTTACAATCTCAGTGACTGACAGATGAGAATTAACCATCGATGCAATTTTTTGTTTTGGCGAATATTTATTATATATTTTTATCCTAGACAACAGATTCAACACCAAAGTGCCAATTTACTCAATCTAAACAATCTAGGTGCCCGTTAGGTACGCCGCAGCAAGCGCGGTTCGCACACACTCAGCACCTTTACGCAGCAGAGTTGGGGTGATTTCGAG
>JAMZAV010010328.1:7500-21704 GCA_024449915.1 Sweltsa coloradensis
TTAATACGATACGGAATAGTGTACATGGGGACAGGCTACGGCCTCTTACATAAAAAAGGTGGAAAATTTACAAAGGTCAATTTGGAGGGTAATTTTTGGAGAAAGAACTAGTGAGTTTTTAACAGCTTCAAAACTGCATTTTTATGTTTTTATGGTCACTAATTACTTCTCATCAGAGTACAAAGCTGTATCTCATCATGACCATAAAACAAGAAATAAGTTACGATTATTGATACCTAGTGACATTTATAACAGGTACGGAGAACAACAGAAAAGCTACCTAGTGCCGTCCTTGTTCAATAAATTGCCAGAAGACCTAAAGCAACTAACAAAATGGTGTGAAATAAAAAAAACAAATAAGGAAATGGTTATTAGAAAATGAGATATAGAACCTAATGTGTATTTTGTATGTGTAGATTTGAATTACTAATATTTGATTTGTGTGTTTTATACTTTGTTGATGAAATGTAATAATTTTTTGTTTTGTTTCAATACGAAGAGTCAAGACTTACAAATGTTGTAAAAATGTAATAACAAATTACCCCACAGACAAGCTACTGCGTAGCTTTGTGGGGTTTGTCAATTCTGTATTTGTAATTTTTGATCAATAAAAGTTTTCTAAAAAAAAAAAAAAAACTACTACTACTACTACTACTACTACTACTACTACTACTACTACTACTACTACTACTACTACTACTACTACTACTACTACTACTACTACTTCTACTACTACTACTACTACTACTACTACTACTACACTACTACTACTACTACTACTACTACTACTACTACTACTACTACTACTACTACTACTACTAATAAATTGCCAGAAGACCTAAAGCAACTAACAAAATGGTGTGAAATAAAAAAACAAATAAGGAAATGGTTATTAGAAAATGAGATATAGAACCTAATGTGTATTTTGTATGTGTAGATTTGAATTACTAATATTTGATTTGTGTGTTTATACTTTGTTGATGAAATGTAATAATTTTTGTTTTTGTTCAATACGAAGAGTCAAGACTTACAAAATGTTGTAAAAATGTAATAACAAATTACCCCACAGACAAGTTACTGCGTAGCTTTGTGGGGTTTTGTCAATTCTGTATTTGTAATTTTTAATCAATAAAAAGTTTAAAAAAAAAAAAAAAAAAAAAAACTACTACTACTACTACTACTACTACTACTACTACTACTACTACTAACTACTACTTACTGCTACTACTACTACTGCTACTACTTACTACTACTACTACTACTACTATTATTTACTACTACTACTTCTACTACTACTACTACTACTACTACTACTACTACTACTACTAAGAAGATAAGAAGTTTCTAATAGTTGTTGTTAATAGACAACATGCGTTGAGTAAAGGGGAGTAACGTGGACATTGTTGAGTCGTGGATAGCGGAGCATGGCAGTGCAGATGATAACGTTATCTATATTGGCGATATTAATATAAACCTCATTGATGTGAATCCCTTAGTACAGCGGTATGAGTCGATCTCTCTGAAGCGGGATATGCTCGGTGCATTTATGATGTAACGCGGTCAGAGGTAAGAGCCGGGGTAGTGACTGAGTCGACAATAGATCACATTTATGTCAAATGTAAACAAAGAATATTGCATCAGGTGTAGTGCCGTGGACGATCTCAGACCACTATCCAATTATGGTTAGTTTACACTCTTCAAAAAGACAGGAATATTTGACACAGTGCCGTGCACAAAATAATTATGTCAATGATACAGTTTTACAAAATGAATTGGATACAGTGGATTGGTCAATATTTGATAATATAAACGATCCCCAAGTAATATACGATCGACTAGTCAATGTTTTGAAGTCGCGTATAAGAATTCGTCTGATCAAAGACAAGTTTCAAATAAAAGACTAGAATTAATAAACCTTGGATAGATAATGAAATTAAAAAAATATTAAGAAATAGAGATCGTCTATGGAGGAAGTGGAAAAATAACCCTTCAAATATTCTCTACAGAGCACAGTATAATAAAATCCGTAATGATGTTACCAAAGCACTTAGAACTGCGAAAAACAATACTTTGCGAATAAATTGTCCAGTAATTTCAAAAGTAAAAAATGGGTGTGGTCAACAATAAATGAAGCAATGGGCAAACCAACGACCGAAAAACAAGAGATGAAGAAATTTTAATTAGTTTTAACGATTTCAGAGAAATTTCGAAAAAGCCCCTAGCGGAAAGACTTTGCGAAGCATTTTGTGAGTGTGACAGAAAAGCTTATAGAGGAACATACATTTAAATTTAATTCTGTCCATGTAGTAAATGAATGTCAGTCGTTTTGGTTAAAGCCAATCACACCCGAGCAGGTTAGATTAATTATTTCAGAACTAGACCATAAAGTATCGGCTGGGTTGGACGGCATTCGAATCAAGGACTAAGAAAGGTGTTTAAATCAGGTGTCTATTGTACTGGCAAAATTTATAAACTTATCGTTTGAAACTTCTGTATACCCTGCTAAACTAAAAACATCAATTGTGAGGCCAATATTTAAAAAAGGAGATCGTAGGAATTTCAATAATTATCGGCCCATATCGATACTTTCTACTATTGATAAAATATGTGAGCGATACGTTAATACGGAATTACTAAACTATCTGAATAGGTACAAAATTTTAACGCCGTGCCAATTTGGTTTTCAAAAAGGTAAAGGGACGGACATGGCTTTAGATGATTTTTCGAATTACATTAATGGTCAACTTGATAAAAATAAATTTGCACTTTGTGTTTTTGTAGATTTTGCCAAAGCTTTCGATACGGTAAATTTGGACATTTTACTTGAAATGTTAGAAAAAGCCGGTGTCGGGGCCAATTCTCTCATGGTTTAGAAATTTTTTAACTGAACGCGACATTATAGTTAAAATTGATGGTGAATTTAGCAGTAATTATAAAATTAAATACGGGGTGCCACAAGGCTCAATTTAGGACCAACCCTTTTTCTTTTATATATTAATAGTATGCCAAATGTGTTTAGATATTGTAAGGTATATTTATACGCAGATGATACTGTGTTGGTAATCACGCATTACGACTTGCTCGTAGCATTAACACAATTAAAACAGGATCTCATTTCATTTCAAAAATGGCTTCATGACATGGGTCTAGTTGTAAACTTAGGAAAAACTAAACATAATGTGCATTCATGCGCCCAACAAACTAAGTGACGTTAAGATTAATGTACAGTGGCACACGCATTGTGTCTAAACAGGTTGTTCTACTTGTCGTAAATTCTAACATTCAAATGTTTAATATTCCGTCATTGTGTAGTTGTCCGTCAATTGTCGAGGTTAAAAAATACCAATACTTGGGAATTGTGGTAGATAACACTTTTTCTTTTAAATTACACGTGGCAAAAATTTTGCAAAGTATTCGAATATCGTCTTTCTATTTTTTCAAATACGTGACCTATTTCCTCTTAATATTTTAAAAATGGTTTACTATGCCATTGTTCATTCATACTTGTCGTATGGAATAACTGCTTGGGGATCGGCGTCTACACTCACTCTGTCTCCTCTGGAAGTAATGCAAAATTCTATTGTGCGCTCTTTGTTTTGCTCAACAAATGTTGTTAAAAATTATAACACTATTCAAACTTACAAATATTGTAACATCTGCCGGTGCAGCAAATGTATTTTTATTATTTTATTATTAAACACCTTTTCAATATCAAGTCTGAAAAGTATAAAAGTACGTACCATACACGGAGTGGAAATGATTGTTTGTATGTGGTTCCACGTGTGTACACCAACTACGGTTTGCGTTGCATACATTATGCTGTACCGGCGTTATGCAATGAATTGCCTGAAAATGTCAAAAACGTTCAAACCTATGCAAAATTAAAGGAAAGTTTAAAAGATTACATATTTTAAAAAAAATTGAAAAATAAAAAGTTACGTTGTGTTTAATAACTCCATGATGCACCTATTTCAATCGTTAAAAATAATCGTTAAAAAATAATGAAATATAGTCGATTTGTGGTTGTGCGTGTCGTGGTGCTCGAACTGTCATCATGTTTAAATGTAAAATGTGCTATTGTCGTGATGTTTTGATCATGGTTTTTTTATGGTTGTGGTGGAATTTGGTCTTTAAAAAAAGGTTAATCAAAGCCTTGCAGCTGTTTCTTTGTTAAGGGTGTGTTACTTATTTATTACAATTAGTATTATCATTTTATTTCTTTATTTATTGTTTGTTTTATTGAATTTTGTTGTATCTCAATTTCATTCTAGGGAATATTTAAATTCAATGTTGCCGTATTAAAAAGAAATAATCAATTTAATTTAATTTTGTTTGTCAGAATGCATAACTGTCATGGAAATTTCATCTGTATTGACATAGGAACTGGATTCCAAGGGATTGATTTATTGTATTACTATGTACACATGTATAAAAAGATTTGAACTGCAGATAAGCTGTTTTTGTAGCTTCGCAGGACAATCGATTGTATCTGTAAAAAAATTGTTCAATAAAGGCAACTTAAAAAAAAAAAAAAAAAACTACTACTTCTACTACTACTACTACTACTACTACTACTACTACTACTACTACTACTACTACTACTACTACTACTACTACTACTACTACTACACTACTACTACTACTACTACTACTACTACTACTGCAAAGTTGAGTTACTTGAAAACTAAATTTGATAACTGTAAACAAAATATGAGGAAAGTATGGAGGGAAATAAATACTGTAATTGGTAAGAAAAACAAGAATTCTGTAGATGACGTTATATCTAAACATATGGGCACTGAGTATACCTCGAATGAAATAGCAAATGAGTTCGCCGATGTTTTTAATGAGGGTGTACGTAGTATTAAACATGATTGTTCTATAAAAACATGTGATTCACGGAGTGGTCGAGCTACACAATCTCTTTATTTGAAAAGAGCAAGTTCAAGAGACGTGGAAAAGATAATAAAGGAGTTTGATAGCAAAAAAAGTCCCGGTGCAGATGGTATTCGAATGAAAGACTTGCAATTATGTGCTGGAAGTATTAGCCCTGTAATTGCCCATCTATTGAACCTGTCTTTCTCGTGGGGTTGTGTCCCGCTCCCATTAAAGCGCTCGATTGTTAGACCTGTTTACAAAAATGGCGATCACAAAGATTTCTCTAACTATAGACCTATTTCTATTTTGCCGTCAATAGAGAAAATAATGGAACGGTACGTGGCAGATTTGCTAATTAAATACCTAAATGATTTTAAAATAATTGATACAAAACAATATGGGTACCAAAAAGGGAAAAGTACAGGGAAACTGCTTGACGACTTCGCAGATATTGTAAAGGGGGCGTTAAACAACAACCTTAATGTTTTAACAATTTTTATAGATTTCAGCAAAGCTTTCGACACGTTGTTGCACAAACGATTATTGCATGCTTTAGATATAGTGGGAATATCGGGGCCATCATTAGACTGGTTTCAAGATTATCTTTCAAACAGATGCATGGCTGTTAAAGTCAATAATGTTCTAAGCAAAAATGTTGAAATCACGTCAGGAGTTCCACAGGGATCTATTCTGGGCCCTTTGCTTTACCTCATTTATGTGAATGACATGTTAAAGGAAGTAAAGAATTGCTTTGCATTTTTGTACGCTGACGATACAGCGCTGGTGATAGTTCACAAAATCTAGAAATTGCTAAAAAGCTATTGCAGCGTGATTTTATAAATTTGTTGAGATGGGCTCACGATAATGGTCTAACAATTAATTTTAAGAAAACCAAAGTGATCTATATACACACTCCCTTTATGTCCCATCAGAAAATAGAAATTGTGTTTCATGAAAACGCCTGTTTGCATGCAAATCATAGAACGGGATTACTGTCAATAAATGATAATTGTATGTGTAAAAAGATACCTAGAAAACGTAACAGAATTTACGTATTTAGGTGTCATAATGAGTCATAATTTCAAATGAAGTATTCATATTGAGAAATTATGTAATCGGCTTAGATCAGCTTTGTATAGTATTAAAACTCTAAAGCAATATGTCAAGGGGGGTGTTTTAAAAGTTGTCTATCACGCTCTTGTAGAGTCTATAATTAGGTATGGCTTACTAGCATGGGGTGCTACATCCGGTACATATGTGCAAGATATTGTTAACATTCAGAAACGTATTTTTAAGATCATGTATCCTCACAGGTATGACATAGATGGTAATGTAGGTTTAATGTTTGTAAATGAACTACATGAATATATGATACTAACGAATAACTATTTTGACAAAGATTACTTAGCTGTGACGCAACATACATACGATACAAGAAATAGAGATAGATTTTTAATACCGGCAACCAGATACAACACTTATGGAGATCAGGAAAGAAAAATTATTGTACCTAAATTCTTAAATACCTTACCTGACAATTTAAAATCATTAAAATCTATGAATGAGGTGAAGAGGAAAATAAAAGAATGGATAATAAAAAGGGAATGAATATTATTGTCTATGATTTGTCTTTGTTTTTGTTTTGAAGTTATGTAATCTTTGGTGGGGTGGTTATATGGTAGTATAATGTTTCTTATATTGTATACTATTGTGTTACTCTTTAGTTTTAGAATGTTTTTCATTTTTTTGTTATCTGAATTTATTGTATCACGACAAAATGAGAGTCAGAGATATTGTTTATATATGTTTGTTGTTAAAGAGACTCTGCAGACAAGCTACGTAAGTAGTTTTGCGGAGTCTGAAATTGCTGTATTTTGTATTTTTTCCAAATAAAGAACAATTCAAAAAAAAAAAAAAAAAAAAAATATACTACTACTACTACTACTACTACTACTACTGACTACTACTACTACTACTACTACTACTACTACTACTACTACTACTACTACATACTACTACACTACTACTACTACTACTACTACTACTACTACTACTACTGACTACTACTACTACTACTACTACTACTAATACTACTACTCCTACTATCTAATTCGTCAGTTTCAATTGCCCAGCAATTCTGACAAAACGGGTGGGGCTACAACGTTCATATTTTACATGGACATTAAGTATAGTGATGTAATTCCCTTCGAAAGAAAAGTTTAAAAAAAATTGCTGTAAGGCTTCCAAATAAAGGTTTAAAATAAGCATTATACAAGCATACAATCAACAAGTACGTGACAATAATCGCCTACATTGTTTACAATGAGCAAGTCTTTGAACCACTATATTTTTTCATTCTATTGTTAATTGGTTATACCATAGCAATAAAATCGACTTTGATAAATTTATTATATTTTAACAAATAATTTTGCAATGGAACTTGAAAAAGTAATGAGATCCCACACATAACAAAAACTTGTAAATATACAGACAAACCTTACACACTCAAAGAAATGAGAACTTAAAAAAAGGGCCAAGCTCATATCTACCCTTCCACATTTACGCATTCTTAATTCATAAACGTACAGTGTCCCGTAACAACACCCTTGAAAAGCTTGGCAAAATAGAATTTGCATGACCAATACGTTAAAATTACTTAGAAAAAAAAATTTTGGATGAACTTCGTTTGAATTAATAGTTGCAAATTCTATTTCGCCAAGCTTTTTATGGGTGTTGTTACGGGACACTGTACGTTATGAATTAAGAATGCGCAAATGTGGAAGGGTAGATGAGCTTGGCCCTTTTTTAGATCTCATTTCTTTTGAGTGTGTAAGGTTTGGCTGTATTTTAACAAGTTTTTGTCATGTGTGGTTAAACAAACTACAAATTAACAAATACTGTGATTAATGAAGCGAAGCGTCTATTACGGCGGTGGCGAAAAAAAGTTCTTGGCCTGTAAACTTATTGCCATTGCATTGTTGACATTATATAAATAAATTTCCCGCGAACTTCTTTAATTGTCGATTTGGCGACAGACAGACAGACAGACAGACAGACAGACAGACAGACAGACAGACAGACAGACAGACAGACAGACAGACAGACAGACAGACAGAAGACAGACAGACAGACAGACAGACAGACAGACAGACAGACAGACAGACAGACAGACAGACAGACAGACAGACAGACAGACAGAATCACAGAATGAGAGCCGTTTGAGTTGAATGGAGACACTCGGTCGCTCCGCTCCCTTGTTTAATAATATGTGATGAGACAGAGGGGCTTACTACGTACAATCACAGTATATCAATAATATACAGTAGCGGAACTCGCTTGCAAAACACTACCAAAACGTCACGTGCGCCCTAGCGAAAATCAGAGTCAACTATAGATGAAAAGATGAGTTGAATGAGGTGGCAGTGACTTTAAGCTGTGGTTCCCATGGATTCCATGTTTTTGTTTACTTTTTGGGCTTCATATTCCTACGCAATGGCATAGCTTTTACAGGGTCATAAATCAGAAGACCAATGCTGTGTAACTTGATTTCCTGGGCCCCGATTCATGTACATTTTTATCCCGGTATAAGCCGAGTTAGGTGGTATAAGTGCGGTATAACTCGAATCCAATTCATGAAGACTTATCCCGCCTCGACCGGGGATAAGAAAATACGTAAACAGATGGCGGACATTTTAAATTTTGCCTCTATGTGTAAAAAGAGAAAAGTTGTCATTACTCTCATACACAAAACAGAAACCGTCACGGGCCTAGGCCCAGACGTAGAAAAGTTATTTTAATACAACAGTGTAGACCTAATGTTCCATTAGGTTATAGGACTAGTTAAATTAATACTAACATTACACGTTTGACAAGCCCTAAGCCTCTTCTAGCCAACCCTAGGCCTGCACGACCTTGTTCTGAAACACATCCCGCACAAATAACTAGTTGTGATTACTAAAAGCCTAATGCAGATAAACAATAGTATGATAGTCCCAGGCTATTCCAAATTTACGGCAATATAAGCCTTTTCTTTTCTTTTAGTGAATTCACGCAATCTCCTGTCACTAAATGAAAAGTAAAACAAAAGATGGTGCAAATTTTCAGTGTTCTTTTGCTATTTTGCTGATTTACATGGCTGTGGAAGGCAGTGGAAAATAACATTTGTTGTGTTTGTTGTTTTATTGGAAATTTTTTATTGGATTAGAGTTGCCCAGACTTAACCAGGCCTTATCCTGCCATGTCCTGCATTATACCGTGCTTATACCACCTATACCCGGGATAAATTGTACATGAATTGGGGCCCAGGTATCAAGATGAAACTTGAATGTTGAGTCTGGCTGATTCTTGTTACTGCTGGTGATTACAGTGTATTTGATTCTGTTATCCTCGCAATAACGAGATGTCTGGACTTGATTCTCAATGGGCGAGATCTGCGGGTGTGACTTTGGGCGAGTAAATGTAGGTAATGGTGCATCATTATTAAGGGAGGACGTCCCTGAATAAACTAGATTCTATAGTTTTTAGTACCACTAACTTGAAACTTTCAGGGGTTTTTAAGAATGAAAAAAGATATTGTGGTAGGTAAAAAACATTTTGTTTGTTAATTTTACCGAGATTTTAAGTCAGGAAGCATGGAAATACAGTCGATTTTAAGGAAAGGGATATTAGCTTAGCAAAATAGAATTTGACAGTACCTATTGATTAAAATGTGATAGTTCACAAAGGTACTCAAAAGCTTACAAACTATGCAAACACAGTACACTGTTGTTGCGAATTAGCCTTGTTTATTAAGTTTGTATTTTTTTATTTTTTATACAAAACTGATTTCCAAAAGAAGGCAACTAAATCAATCTAATATTATGAATGCAGACACAATAATGAACTATAGTTAAAGAATCCAAATAAAAAAAGTGAAAATGTGGTAGTAATGTACCCATTGGCCAAATATAATTTTAATTATTTTTTGTAATTGTGTCCATCCTTTTAATTAATAGTTCCTAATTTAAATACCGAATTCTGGGTGGCCATTTTCCGCTCGTCAATATAGTGTCTGTAACTAAACCAAGCTGTAGAGTAACTCTTAATAAAAAATCATGAATTTATTATAGTCAGTGATAATTCATCGTCAAATATTGGAGTAACATTATACTACAATACTCTTCAACATAGAAATTACTGCATCAAAAACTTCTCGTCAAGACTATTGTTTACGTCAATGGAACGTAACATTTCGCAATGCTCTTGGACATACAAAACAACATCTCAAGTACAAGAGCTGCATATTTCTAGGTTGGCCTCGTTGCATCAAGATTCATTAATTACTCTAATCATCATTCGTGTTTGGGAAAGCAAAGTGTGTTTTTGATATGTTAAAAGCCAATAATTTTTTCATTATTTTATGCATGAATAATGCAGCAAGTTTTACTAGGCATTATCGTTGTCTTCTTTGGTATAAGACTGGAACTTTAAAAGTGGGATAAAATATTATTGCAAAATGTCCCATGTGCAAATTCATAATCACTCGACTCTATATATGTCATAGTCATTTTCACCTAAGGTGGGACAGGACCTCGGATATTGGCCTATGTTGGTGGAAGGAGAAGCTTGAGAGAGGTCCTGGAGGTGGGACTTTACAAGTGACGCTCAACATATTCGAAAATGATCCGTCCAATACACGGCCGCAGTTGCCTCGTGTGGCTGTGACGACATGTAATGTAATGTAAATGTACTGCAGAAGCTACGAAATCGCGCGTCTCAGTCAGCATAGCGCCAGATCGTTCACACACGCAGCTACTCGGCTCGGGCTCACTCGTCGAACGAGTTAGAACAAGATGATGTTAGCTGTTCTAGGAGGGAAGGGTGGCTGAGTTAATTATATCGAACCATATTTTGTTCAAAACTCATATATTAAAGGTAAAAACAAATCATGTACATTATCAGAAAATACCAAAATGGCAATTGTATGCTGTGAATGATGACAGATTCATAAAACTTCCGGACTAAAAACTAAGTGAATTCAAACCCACGTCCGTAATAGGTACCCGTACCAGTACCGCCGTCCCGGGCATGTAATGTAAAAAAAAAAACGTTGCTGAAAGACTTCTTGAGATACCTGGTAACTGCATTTGAACAAAGGGTTGTATGTTTAAATTGCTTTGTAAGTATTCATTTTATCATTCAATTGTGAACGTTTATTGAGTAAGTAACGGAAGTACCTGTATTATGTATCCATTAAGGTAATCTGGACGATCTTATAAATTCATCTCCAGATGTAATTTAGACCAGTGCCTTGCCTCCCCCCCCCCCCCCCAAAAAAAAATGAACAAACAAAAAACAGCTTAATCAAAAATACGCATTTTCAAACAATTGCTCGTGGTCTTATGTCCGGTAACTAATTTTAAGGATAATTCTTTGCAGTTAGGTGTGGCTATCGTTGGATAAGTTTTTTATTGGCATTCCTGCACAAGTTGGTAATGATATAACTAACAGTTCAGATGCAATCATCAACACATGAGTGCACGTTGCCTGCACGCCGCGCTAACTTCAGCAACTCGGCAACTCCTCGAAATATTTCACATTCCTCACAGATTTCGTTACAGGTTATTTATTTTATACATCTCTCTTGAGAGTTTTATCAAACCATTTAACTGATAAACATAGGTGAAATCCTATTTATAGTATATTACGGTATAATCATGTATTCTATGAACTCGTATACCTAAGTCCAAACCCTAATAACTTCCACTTTATATAGAATAGATTTATATGCACATTTAACAATTATCGTAAAATTCTCCCCGCTTGGGATTCCGGGATTCCCCACGATTCGTGACTGGTAAAAAGCAAAGATCAAACAAACATACAAACACAGAAAAAAACAGTCAATCTTTCTTCTCCGCTCAGTCAAATTGAGTGTTCGCTTCACACGTTACGCACTTCCATTGAGCAGGTCATGGAGTAGGTGTCACCCCTGCTCCACACCGCGCAATCATTCGCGATGTCTTTGATGTAGTTCTGTGGCGTATGTATGCCGCGCAGACCGCTGAGTCATAGTCTCAAAGGAGGAAATAAAACGGATGGCCCGACAGTTGACACAGACAGTAGATATGAACACAAGGAAAAAAAATACGTCAGTTGCGAGAATGTTTAGGCTACTATAATAGCAACACTCGACTACAACAATGAATCAAATTAATCGAAACTAAGGATAAGCCACACCACAGGTTGTTCAGGTCGCAAACAAACTAAAACAATGCAAAGTTATTGATTATAATATGAACATTGGTTGGGGTCAATTAGGCAGAAAACTTGTAATGACCGATTGATCGTTGTTTCGTGTTGTTCACATACAATTATTATTGGAGCTCGTTGGAGAACCGCAGTCAAGCCGAGCCCTATAGTACACTCGGGCACCTCATAAAACTAGCAGCGTTGGGGTGTTTTCGAAATATCACCCAGCCGTCAAGAAACGTAATACGTGATAGAAAACTGTCATAATCGAGAGGGGTATGAACATTCTTTCTGGGTAAAAAAAGGGTTGAAACTCGCTCAAAATACTTTCCGGGTGTATCTAGGGGCCCGTCAGGGTGCCGCAGCCAAGCAGCGGTGTGATAACACTCGGGCTACTATAACTAACTAATAGACCCTAATTCGACACCAGACGGGTAGGTCTACACTCTAAATGTTCAATGCACGTATTAGTGATATGGTGCAATTTGACACAAAAAGCTGAAAAAGTTACCTGGAAGTCGTTGAAATCAAGGTTTTATATAAATTTAATTAAAGAAACTAAACAACAATCTATACTACAATGTTTGTAAACAGACATTAAAAAATTCATCCCAGTGGGGTATCGAACCCTGGGTCTCCCGATTGTCGGTCGAATATGCTTTTCCCCTTAGCTACCGGATGGTTTACTTCATCACATCAGGATTGTTGGTGCATTGTAGATCTGAATAGAAGGGAACAGTACTGCAACGATTCTTGCTGCCTTTGAACTGACCATCTAAACACGATTTAGAATGTCATTACCTAACGCAGGTATGAGCAAAGGTTTATTTCTCAATTGAAAACACTCCTGGCTGTTATGAAGTTAACCGTCTCGGTAGCTTAGGGGTAAAGCACTCAACCGGCAATCGGGAGACTGGGTTACGGTACCCCGCTGGGAAGGATTATCAGATTATCAAAAGAACACTGAAAATTTGCACCGTCTTTGGTTTTACATTTTTATTAATTAAGTGACAGGAGAAGAATAGTATCCTTTGGGCAGGAGTTGTGCGTGAGATCAGTAAAAGAAAGAAAAGGCGTATTATTTCCGTACATTTTTGTATAGCCTAGGTGGACAATCATACTATTGTTTCTATGCATTAGGCTTTTAGTAATTAAAACGAGTTATTTGTGCGGGAAGTGTGTCAGAACAAGGTTGTGCAGGCCTAGGGTTGGCTAGGAAAGGCCTAGGCTTGTCAAACATGTAATGTTAGTATTAATTTTATCTACTTCTAGCCTAATGGAACTTTAGACCTACACTGTTTTATTATAAATAATTTTTGAGTTTTGAAAAGAAGTTTTGAAAAAATGAAGAAGAAGAAAAGAAGTTTTGACAACTTTTCTCGTTTCACACATAGAAGCAAAATTTAAAATGTCCACCATTTGTTTACGTATTTTCTAATCCCCGTATGACAAGTAACTATAATTACTTGTTGTTATATTCTTGTATAAGGCTTGTATTGAAACTTTTATTTTGTAAGCCTTCCAACAACTTTTTCAACTTTTTCTTTCAAAAGACCCATAACCCTATTACCTTATAAGTCCATGTAAAATATGAACGTTGTAGCCCCACCCGTTTGATCAGAATCGCGGGCCGATTGAAACTGACGAATTAGACAGTAGTAGCAGTAGCAGTAGTAGTAGTAGTAGCTTACATCCTTAAAGTGATTTTAAGCATGTTTCAAGCAATTTTTTCACCAAGAAGGAATGCTCGTATCCCAACCAAATTTGGCATGTTGTTGTCATGTACCTGAATCCCCCCGATTTTGATTGTTTTCAAGTTCACATCACGTTTCATGACGGCTGGGTAACACCTCGAAATCACCCCCAACTCTGCTTGCTGTATTTGAGTGTGTAGCGCACCGCGGCTTGGCTGCGGCACTCTATCGGGCACCAAGATATTCCTATTCCCAGAGTTGAAGTTTGAAGACTGTTGTCCAATCCTATGCAACTTTTGGCATAATACGTGATGTTTTTATACTCAGTTTGATAAATTTGCTCTTTCAATTTTTCTTTGTCGCTTTTCAATATTTAATACGTTTAAACTGTTTATTTTTATA
>JAMZAV010010329.1:0-20872 GCA_024449915.1 Sweltsa coloradensis
GTGTGAAATGTTTGTCGCCTCCATTTTGTGTTGATCCATTGATATAGGGCTTACCAGATACGACCTAATTAATGATGTTTGAACTTGGTACATACCAAAGCATATAGGTATCAGTGAATTATGACTAAACTTACCTGACTACAATGTAGAACCACCTGGAGTATATTAGTTTTAAAGTTAGTAGAGTTTATTATAATATTTAAAACATTTTTAGTGGAAAAATTTGTACTACCTTGTTTTTGTCAACTTATGTGTGAAATGTTTAATTTTATCGACCTTGGCTATTGTCTTTGTTTGTTTTGATATATTTTTGATAAAATGATTTTTTGTTTTTAACAAGAAACCTGAAGACGGAATAAGTTGGTCATTTCCGAAACGTTGTTATTTATTATAATAAAATAGAGTTTTTCCACTAAAAGTGTTTTAAACACCTGGAGTATGTTGTAACATTGCTATTACTTCTAATTCATTGTCGGAACTTTCTGAAGAAGAACACTTAATTAATAACAGCATCTCTCAAACTTTGTTCCATCGCCATTTTCCCGCTGACAAATTCGAACGTTTCTAGTTGGGAAGTGGTCCGTTGTAGGTCGCGACCAACCACGGGTGACGTCACGACCTATCGAGGACCAGTCTGGTCGACCGGTCGCTTCTGAAACTAATGGCGAGCTCTGGGTCGTCGTCGGGGAACCACTACCTCCCGACGGCAATGACAATGACAACACGGACGGACTTACTGTTGTTATGTCAAATGTCAATAAAACCCGTTGAAGACGACTGAACAGTTGTTGAAATATTGTTTCACATTATTTTCTTTATTTAGTGCAGTGTACAGTCCAAATAACTCATTACATCAATAACCTCACTGCTCTAAAAGTTTCATCATTATATTATGATGAACGGCTTAATTCGAATTTTGGTTTTTTGTTTTATTGGAACGACCTAACGTTGATGGCAAACGGTGATGGTGGACCACACAGAAAAGTATAGAGTGAACACGTCGTCTAAAATAGTGTTTGTTTTTATCATGATTTTCAATGGGAAGATTAAGATTGGCCAAAACCTAGATCGCAATTCAATCTGTTAGCTTTTTCACATGTGGTTTTTGTAAGCAAAGCATGCCCATTGTTTTAAATTGGGACTTAATGAATACTAGGCCGCTTCGCGAACGCTTTTTTTAGTTGCGTTGATAGATGCGGAGTGCGGCTGTTCGCCCAAAACGCCTGAATGACTTTGTCATGTAGATTTGGTTTCGTAATATTACATTAGTTTAAGAAATAAGGTATACCAGTAGCGATATATAGTCAAATAATGTCCTCATATTAATTAATATTCACTAAAATATATACTGTCAGTTTTGATATCATCTTATTGTGGGCAAGGTCAAGGTCAAGGTGAATAGATTAGGTTTGAATGGTGGAGGGGGTCTCCGAGGCAAAGCCTATATACCCCCATTAGCCCACCCCCAATGTATTTGGAGAAGACAAGCTCACGTCACGATGAGCCTCACTACATTTCTTCATGTAATACTCACAACCAATTAATTACACACTTAAAAGCACATGCGCCACTGTGATCAACTCGATTTGAAAAACGTCAATGAACCTTACGTGCAGCTTCGATATGACCTCGCCGCCCCGCACCTTTTGACTCTACCTGCAAGCACACAGCAGACTGCAGAGAGCGTCGCCTCGCAGTCGGCCTGTTGTTCTTGTCCCAGGCGGACGTGTTTTGTCCGCATTCTTCGCTCTGGTCTCATTGGGCCTCCACAGTACATGGAGTTAGCTTCTGTTGCTGTGTGTTGTTTGTTCAAGTCTGTGTCCTCGTTCTCATTCATCATTCTGTTTAATGTTTGTTCACTTCAGGAGGGGAGGTTGTCTGTTCTGTCCAGACTGGAAGGTTTAGTTCTCTCTTTTTTATATGTCCTGCTTGTCAGATAAGCGCTCGTCATCTCAGTGTTGTGCTCCGTCTGTTCCGTCCGTGCAGCCTGAGGAGTTGATGTTCAGAAAGTGCTAGGTTCTGTTCAATGTGAGATTAGAGGGCTTGACAGGGTTTTTATGTGCTGTGCTTTTTTCCGCTCTTAGTTTCCGCTCTTGTTTGGCCTCCACTGCACATGGTTTTTGGTTTCCCTGTTTCTGCTAAATGTGGTCAGTTAAACGTCTGTTATCTTTAAAGGGTATTCACCCGCTAAATCAAAAAATAAATTTCATTCATGTAAGCTTATATACAGACTTCATTGCACTTGACGTGCAGAATCGATATGCCTCGCCGCCCGCACCTTTTTATTGCACTTCACCCCAAACATTCACTCCCAAAGGGTCGCAGCACAGTCTCGCCTCGCAGTCGGTCTGTTTTTCTTGTTGCAGGCGGATGTGTTTTGACTACCTCTCCAGTATGTTCTTTGTCTTGCCTCCACGTACATAGAGATTGCTTCTGTTTAACATGCAAAATGTGTTTTTGTGTTGACTGATATGTCCTTGCATTTTTGTGTTCGGTTTGTTTACTACATGAGGTTGTTCTGTCCAGACTGGATTGTTATATTTGTTCTTCTGCTCTATTCTTCTGGGAATCTAGTTTTTTTTAATTTGCTACCAAAATTATTGTGTTTTAATACATTGTTGTTGTAATATTTACCTAGCTTAACATTCTTGCTGTATCTGCATCTATGTAAGTGGGTTTAATTTGTTGTACGCCACACTACTGTACGCCTTTTTATATCATACATTCTTAAACCCTTTAGTTAAGTATGACGAATAAAACCTGAGTGAACAATTTTTAAACCTTATACTGATTAATGTGAACTAACTTTTAAACCCTTTCACCTGTAGGCCCCGACGCAAACGACGAGTGAGCGATAACCAAACCCAAAAATCGATATTTTTAATAATAAATTAAACAATCAGTGGTATGTACAGTGCAAACATCCGCGGATCAACGCCAGAATCAACAAGGCCGATTCAGAACAACTCCGAATTTATTATTGTTTCATTGCTGGGATGGCTCCAAAGTCACCACTCACAAACTCCTAAAACACAAACTGATAGACTTAAAGCTCCAAATCAGAAGTTAAAAAACTTCTGACTTTGGCGGTAATCGAACCCTGGACCTTCTGCTTTGGAAGCAGATACGTTAACAACAAGATTAACGAGCCATATATATTTATTTATATTTAATATATTTTCAAGCGCCTGCTTCTGCGGATAAAAGTCTGCAAAATCTATATTAAAGTCATTTGTTATTTTAGTTTTATTGTGTTCACTTTCACTTTCAAGCATAGACAAAATTTTTGTCATCCCCTTGTAGAATCTTATTTGTCAGACCCGGTGGACAGTAAAGTAAATTATAATTACTGGATTTGCCCCTGCCAACTCCATACCACAAACTTCGAAGACACCCACTACAGAGCATTCTTGAACTTTCAATCCTACTTATAAATTTCCAGTTACAGAGTTTCCTAACACAAATACAAAACCCCACCCCCCCTTTTACATTTTCTTGCAAAAAAAGCAGCAAGATTGAAGTTAAGGGCAACGCTATGAAGTTTTCTGCCCTTCTAAGACCCCAGTGTTCGCTTAGGCACACAACGCCCAACTACATCATCTAGAGTGTCGATCGCCAACTCCAGCTCTCCCACCTTATTTCCGAGACTACAGATATTTTTGATGGGAAAATATTAATTTTAGTTTTATCATTCCGGAGAGGGGTTTTTTGGAAAGCTCGCCTTGGTCTAATCCAGGGCAAGCCCAGGTAGGCGTTACGTCTTCCGAAGAGGCTGATTTGGCTCTTGAAAATTGCATTGTTAGAGTCAATAACGAGATTCGCCTTGTTATGCTGCCCCTCCATAATCTTTTGTACCAAACTACCCGGTACTTGACTTTTCCCTCCTCGTGATTCATCCATCATTGCTCATCGATGAGTTTGGGCAAGACAGCCATAGTATTCAGGAAGTCAAAAGTGTACAGGGTCGTCGTGCGGGACTTTGACTACCTCCCCGACGGCGACGACAATGACAACATGGACGAATGATGACACAGACGGAGACGACCACGACGTGGGGGAACCCCTGCCCTCCCCATACGCTTGTGGCTTGTTCTGACCAGCACAGGCCGCTCCACCCCTTGTCCCCTCGCGTCATCCCTTACGTCCCTCCCTTCGTATCGATTAGCCAAGTGGCTTAATATGAACTTAGTAATTCCAATTAAAAATCCTCTATGTTGTTTGTTCCCCCTATTATTATTGTTACATTGATAAACCAGATGAGAGACCAGATGATTTTTTTAACAGAAAATTGTACCATTCCATTATACTGCAAGGGATTTGCAATGAGGGTAAAAAGTTTATCGACGTATTTATAGGATACCCGGGGTCGGTTCATGACGCCCGAGTGTTTAGAAACTCGGACAAAAAGTGAAAACATGGGACACCTAGTGTGATGGTAAAAACATATAATAATCAATACTATGTATAGGCCTATAATACATATAGATGAGCCTACTTAATGTTGATGAAGCCAATTTATTTTCGTAGGTGGGTACTTGTTAGGCGACTCGGCATATCCACTTCTCCTCAACTTGTTGACACCCTACCGAGATAATGGACATCTGACAGCAGTACAAAGGCATTTCAATAGGGTACACAGTTTGTGTCGAGTTTCTATTGAACATGCCGTTGGAATAATGAAACAGTGGTTTCGTCAATTATACCA
This sequence comes from Sweltsa coloradensis, assembly GCA_024449915.1. Lineage (NCBI taxonomy): Eukaryota > Metazoa > Arthropoda > Insecta > Plecoptera > Chloroperlidae > Sweltsa > Sweltsa coloradensis. The sequence continues at coordinate 4,706 of JAMZAV010010329.1, forward strand.
TCTAAAATTACACATTTTATTCGCGCATGCTGTGTGTTGCATAATATTGGAGACTTGAATGATTTACAAGTGTTCATTGAAGAGGACAATATTCCAGATGAACAGCCAGATGATAATGCACATGATAATGCAAACCTTGGTGCTGGTAACGATATGCGCGATGAAGTGGCAAGACAGATAGATCTACTTGCATAGAAGATAAGGAAACCATAAGGGTAATTGGAACCAGTCGGTCTCAAGACTCCTAATTACTGTATCCGTCTTAACTGTTCTTTCTACTATTTAAGGCACAACGCACTAAAAATATTGATTAGCAATATTCAATCATGTAATAACTATGAACTATGAGCACCACATCATGTGAAGTGAAGCAATTATTTTTTCTTTAGGATCTCGTGTACTTGTTCCAGAACATCAAGTTGTTTCTTAATGAGAGCATTACGTTCATTTCTTTATACCTTTCTACGTTCTTCCTTTGCTTGGGGCTCAATGTCGCGATCACTTTGGCGTATTTCCATCGCCTGACGTAGATCAAGTAGCTCCTGTTGTATATTACGTGGTGAAGGTCGAGTACGTTTCTTTGACACGATCTTGTTCACTGTCTGTATTATCGCTATAAAATAAATAAAATAAATTGTATTTAGAGTAAATCAGTAAATCAAAGCGACTAAGCCTACCCTGTAGGCCCCGAAGCAATCGACGAGTGAGCGATTACCAACCAAAGATCGATATTTGTAATAGAAAATATAGCAATCAATGGTATGGACAGTGCGAACACCCGCAGATCAACGCCAGAATCAACAAGGCCGATTCAGAACAACTCAGATTTTATTATGTGCTTCGTTGCTAGGACGGCTCCAAAGTCACCGTTTACAAACTTCTAAGACACTAACGCTCGTTTGGAATGCGGGAGAACCGAGTTCAAATCCCGGTTGGGGTGGACTTTTTACATTTCAAAAATTGTAGTAAATAAAAATAGTATTGTTGGTTGGTAGATGTCCTGTTTTTCAGTGTTGACTTGCTCAGCTTGATCTTTACTGCGTTCAAAGCGTATCGCCAGGTCAAGTATAAAACCTTCCCTTGTAGTGGAATTAACTGAAATGTGTCCACATACTGCCGATTATGTTGAGCCGGTGGGCCCATCATTGTACATGTACCATGTGAGATGAAAATTGTACTCGCAATGAATCAACACAGGCACCCATCCATGTATCTGGCTGAGTCTGTAACTACAGCAATCACATTTTCAAATATGAGACGTAAAGCAATATCCAATCAATCAATCAAATGTAATACCGTGAGCTATGACTACCGACAGTATAGCCTGTACACATTCTGCTCCATTGGCATTCTCCAACACTTTGGCACCGCCAACGTAAACGTTTTGTACCGATGCACAAAGGCGTGGCCAAATCAATAAGATAAAACTCGTCTTCCTTTACGATCCCATTAGTTTACATAAAGCAATGTAGATTCTAAACTCTTCTACAGTAGTAGGAGTAAAGTTTTCGATAGGTATCTCAGTTACATACCTGTTAGTTTCATCCACGATATGCTGGCAACAGACAAAAAAAAAAAAAAACCCAAGCTAAATTCTTGGGGGGGTCAGTGAAATTGAAGTCTTTGCTTCACTCGCTACGCTCATCCAATTAAATTTAGGTCTACAGCAAAAGGTTTATCCGTTTGGACAGAGCCCATGGTCTGGTTTTTCAATTGCGGACAATTAGGACGTATGGCTCACTCTACAACACTTTGTTAAAACCCTTTCTGTCCCCATCACCAAGGTATTCTACGAAACGGACCTACAAACTTTATAAGAAATAATTATATCATTGCCTTGTCCCCCCGCGTCATCCCTTACGTCCCTCCCTTCGTCTCGATTAGCCAAGTTGCATAAATATGAGACGTAAAGCAATATCCAATCAATTGGTTTGTGATGTCCAAACCACAGACCAATTAAAATAGTGTTATTAAACTAGGTGTTTGGTGGCAGGTTCCTGGGTCGTCGTCGGGGACTTTCCTCTTCTCTTTGACTACCTTCCCGACGGCGACGACAATGACAACACGGACGGACGGAGACGACCACGACGTGGTGGAACCCCTGCCATCCCCATAAGCTTGTGGCTGGTTCTGATTCTGGTTGCATAAATATGAGACATTAAGCAATATCCAATCCAATTGAGAAAATTTTGGATTCACTTGTAAACAGTTAATAACATATCTTAAAGCTCATAAGCTAGTTGCTGTCAATGTGATATTTAAAGCTTCCAATGCACTTCACGTGCAGCATTCGATATGACCTCGCCGCCCCGCACCTTTTGACTACCACCTGCACTGCACGCACAGCTAGGCCGGGGAGCCTCGCCTCGCAGTCGGTCTGTTGTTCTTGTCGCAGGCGGACGTGTTTTGTGTCCGCTCTTCGTTCTGTTCTTACTGGGCCTCTACAGTTCATAGAGTTAGCTTCTATTACTATAGAGTGTGTTGGTTGAGCAGATTTTTACTTTTGTGCCCTCGCAGCGTTCTGTTTTGTCTGTTCTGTCCAGACTGGAAGGTTTTTGTTCTCTTTATTCTTCGAAAAGCAAACAAGAATTAGGGCCTTCAAATTCCAACTCGACACCTTCTCGCGGTTTGGCCCGTGAATAGGGGAGTTTCACTCCCTGAAACTAATGGTGAGCTCTGGGTCGTCGTCGGGGAACCCCTTCCCTTTGACTACCTCCCCGACGGCGACGACAAAGACAACACAGACAAATGATGACACAGACGGAGACGACCACGACGTGGGGGAACCCCTGCCCTCCCCGTATGCTTGTGGCTGGTTCTGACCAGCACAGGCCTGTCCACCCCTTGTCCCCCCGCGTCATCCCTTACGTCCCTCCCTTCGTCTCGATTAGCCAAGTTGCATAAATATGAGACAACCAGAAGCTGTCCGATGCTATGCAACTACGGCCAATGTCGATCAACTGAAGACATGGGGCACCAGAGATGGACAAAATGTGATCCGGTAGCCTCATCCGGAGATGAGTCAGAATCAGGCGTCGCAAACACACGACCCCGGAGTGCGGCTGTTCGCCCAAAACGCCTGAATGACTTTGTCATGTAGATTTGGTTTCGTAATATTACATTAGTTTAAGAAATAAGGTATACCAGTAGCGATAGTTAGTCAAATAATGTCCTCATATTAATTAATATTCACTAAAATATATACTGTCAGTTTTGATATCATCTTATTGTGGGCAAGGTCAAGGTCAAGGTGAATAGATTAGGTTTGAATGGTGGAGGGGGTCTCCGAGGCAAAGCCTATATACCCCCATTAGCCTACCCCCAATGTATTTGGAGAAGACAAGCTCACGTCACGATGAGCCTCACTACAAATCTTCATGTAATACTCACAACCAATTAATTACACACTTAAAAGCACATGCGCCACTGTGATCAACTCGATTTGAAAAACGTCAATGAACCTTACGTGCAGCTTCGATATGACCTCGCCGCCCCGCACCTTTTGACTCTACCTTCAAGCACACAGCAGAGAACGTCGCCTCGCAGTCGGTCTGTTGTTCTTGTCCCAGGCGGACGTGTTTTGTCCGCATTCTTCGCTCTGGTCTCATTGGGCCTCCACAGTACATGGAGTTAGCTTCTGTTGCTGTGTGTTGTTTGTTAAAGTCTGTGTCCTCGTTCTCATTCATCATTCTGTTTAATGTTTGTTCACTTCAGGAGGGGAGGTTGTCTGTTCTGTCCAGACTGGAAGGTTTATTTCTCTCTTTTTTATATGTCCTGCTTGTCAGATAAGCGCTCGTCATCTCAGTGTTGTGCTCCGTCTGTTCCGTCCGTGCAGCCTGAGGAGTTGATGTTCAGAAAGTGCTAGGTTCTGTTCAATGTGAGATTAGACCTTGACACGGTTTATGTGCTGTGCTTTTTTACGCTCTTAGTTCCGCTCTTGTTTGGCCTCCACTGCACATGGCTTTGGCTTCTGTTTCTGCTGAATGTGGTCAGTTAAACGTCTGTTATCTTTGAAGGGGTATTCACCCGCTAAACTCAAAAAAATAAATTTCATTCATGTAAGCTTATATACAGACTTCATTGCACTTGACGTGCAGAATCGATATGACCTCGCCGCCCGCACCTTTTTATTGCACTTCACACCAACATTCACTACCAAGTCGCAGCACAGTCTCGCCTCGCAGTCGGTCTGTTGTTCTTGTTGCAGGCGGATGTGTTTTGACTACGCTCTCCAGTATGTTCTTGTCTTGCCTCCACAGTACATAGAGATTGCTTCTGTTTAACATGCGAAATGTGTTTTTGTGTTGACTGATATGTCCTTGCATTTTTGTGTTCGGTTTGTTTACTACATGAGGTTGTTCTGTCCAGACTGGATTGTTATATTTGCTCTTCTGCTCTGTTCTTCTGGGAATCTAGTTTTTTTTAATTTGCTACCACAAATTATTGTGTTTTAATACATTGTTGTTGTAATATTGACCTAACTAAACATTCTTGCTGTATCTGCATCTATGTAAGTGGGTTTAATTTGTTGTACGCCACACTACTGTACGCCTCTTTATATCATACATTCTTAAACCTTGAGTTAAGTATGACGAATAAAACCTGAGTGAACAATTTTTAAACCTTATACTGATTAATGTGAAACTAACTTTCACCTTTCACCTGTAGGCCCCGACGCAAACGACGAGTGAGCGATAACCAACCAAAGATCGATATTTTTAATAATAAATTAAACAATCAGTGGTATGTACAGTGCAAACATCCGCGGATCAACGCCAGAATCAACAAGGCCGATTCAGAACAACTCTGAATTTATTATTGTTTCATTGCTGGGATGGCTCCAAAGTCACCACTCACAAACTCCTAAGACACAAACTGATAGACTTAAGTCCAAATCAGAAGTTAAAAAAAATTCTGACTTTGGCAGTAATCGAACCCTGGGCCTTCTGCTTTGGAAGCAGATACGTTAACAACAAGATTAACGAGCCATATATATTTATTTATATTTAATATATTTTCAAGCGCCTGCTTCTGCGGATAAAAGTCTGCAAAATCTATATTAAAGTCATTTGTTATTTTAGTTTTATTGTGTTCACTTTCACTTTCAAGCATAGACAAAATTTTTGTCATCCCCTTGTAGAATCTTATTTGTCAGACCCGGTGGACAGTAAAGTAAATTATAATTACTGGATTTGCCCCTGCCAACTCCATACCACAAACTTCGAAGACACCCACTACAGAGCATTCTTGAACGTCAATCCTACTTATAAATTTCCAGTTACAGAGTTTCCTAACACAAATACAAACCCCACCCCCCCCTTTTACATTTTCTTGCAAAAAAAGCAGCAAGATTGAAGTTAAGCAACGCTATTGAAGTTTTCTGCCCTTCTAAGAGCCAGTGTTCGCTTAGGCACACAACGTCAACTACATCATCTAGAGTGTCGATCGCCAACTCCAGCTCTCCCACCTTATTTCCGAGACTACAGATATTTTGATGGGAAATATTAATTTTAGTTTTATCATTCCGGAGAGTGGTTTTTGGAAAGCTCGGCCTTGGTCTAATCACAGGGCAAGCCCAGGTAGGCGTTACGTCTTCCGAAGAGGCTGATTTGGCTCTTGAAAATTTGCATTGTTAGAGTCAATAACGAGATTCGCCTTGTTATGCTGCCCCTCCATAATCTTTGTACCGAACTACCCGGTACTTGACTTTTCCCCCTCCTCGTTGATTTATCCATCATTGCATCATCGATGAGTTTAAGCAATACAGCCATATTATTCAGGAAGTCAAAAGGTACAGGATCGTCGTCGGGGACTTTGACTACCTCCCCGACGGCGACGACAATGACAACATGGACGAATGATGAACACAGACGGAGACGACCACGTCGTGGGGACCCCTGCCCTCCCCATACGCTTGTGGCTTGTTCTGACCAGCACAGGCCGCTCCACCCCTTGTCCCTCGCGTCGTCCCTTACGTCCCTCCCTTCGCATCGATTAGCCAAGTTGCTTAAATATGAGACGTTAAGTAATATCCAATTAAAAATCCTCTATGTTGTTTGTTCCCCCTATTATTATTGTTACATTGATAAACCAGATGAGAGACCAGATGATTATATTAACAGAAAATCGTACCATTCCATTATACTGCAAGGGATTTGCAATGAGGATAAGAAGTTTATCGACGTATTTATAGGATACCCGGGGTCGGTTCATGACGCCCGAGTGTTTAGAAACTCGGACATAAGTGAAAACATGGGACACCTAGTGTGATGGTAAAAACATATAATAATCAATACTATGTATAGGCCTATAATACATATAGATGAGCCTACTTAATGTTGATGAAGCCAATTTATTTTCGTAGGTGGGTACTTGTTAGGCGACTCGGCATATCCACTTCTCCTCAACTTGTTGACACCCTACCGAGATAATGGACATCTGACAGCAGTACAAAGGCATTTAAATAGGGTACACAGTTTGTGTCGAGTTTTCTATTAAACATGCCGTTGGAACAATGAAACAGTGGTTCCGTCAATTATACCATCTAAAATTTACACTTTTTTATTCGCGCATGCTGTGTGTTGCATAATATTGGAGACTTGAATGATTTTACAAGTGTTCATTGAAGAGAGAAAATATTCCATGAACGCCAGATGAAAATGCACATGATAATGCAAACCTTGGTGCTGGTAACGATATGCGCGATGAAGTGGCAAGACAGAAGATCTACTTGCATAAAGATAAGGAAACCATAAGGGTAATTGGGAAACCAGTCGGTCTCAAGAATCCAAATTACGTATCCGTCTTAAACTGTTTTTTTCTACTATTTAAGGCACAACGCACTAAAAAATTGATTAGCAATATTCAATCATGTAATAACTATGAACTATGAGCACCCCATATCATGTGAAGTGAAGCTATTATTTTTTTTTTTAGGATCTCGTGTACTTGTTCCAGAACTTCAATTTTTTTTCTTAATGAGAGCATTACGTTCATTTCTTTATACCTTTTTTACGTTCTTCCTTTGCTTGGGGCTCAATGTCGCGATCACTTTGGCTTTATTTCCATCCCCTGACGTAGATCAAGTAGCTCCTGCTGTATATTACGTGGTGAAGGTCGAGTACGTTTCTTTGACACGATCTTGTTCACTGTCTGTATTATCGCTATAAAATAAATAAAATAAATTGTATTTAGAGTAAATCAGTAAATCAAAGCGACTAAGCCTACCCTGTAGGCCCCGAAGCATCGACGAGTGAGCGATTACCAACCAAAGATCGATATTTGTAATAGAAAATATAGCAATCAATGGTATGGACGGGTGCGAACACCCGCGGATCAACGCCAGAATAAACAAGGCCGATTCAGAACAACTCAGATTTTATTATGTGCTTCGTTGCTAGGACGGCTCCAAAGTCACCGTTTACAAACTTCTAAGACACTAACGCTCGTTTGGAATGGGGGAGAACCGAGTTAAAACCCCGGTTGGGGTGGCTTTTTACATTTAAAAAATTGTAGTAATAAAAATAGTATTGTCGGTTGGTAGATGTCCTGTTTTTCAATGTTGACTTGCTCAGCTTGATCTTTACGGGCGTTCAAGCGTATCGCCAGGTCAAGTATAAAACCTTCCCTTGTAGTGGAATTAAACTGTAATGTGTCCACATACTGCCGATTATGTTGAGCCGGTGGGCCGCATTGTACATGTACCATGTGAGATGACAATTGTACTCGCAATGAATCACACAGGCACCCATTTCCCTGTATCTGGCTGAGTCGTTAAATACAGCAATCACATTTTCAAATATGAGACGTAAAGCAATATCCAATCAATCAATCAATCAATGTAATACCGTGAGCTAGGGCTACCGACAGTATAGCCTGTACACATTCTGCTCCATTGGCATTCTCCAACACTTTTTGGGACCGCCCAAAGTAAACGTTTTGTACCGTGCACAAAGGCGTGGCCAATCAATAAGATAAAACTCGTCTTCCTTTACGATCCCATTAGTTTACATAAAGCAATGTAGATTCTAAAATCTTCTACAGTAGTAGGAGTAAAGTTTCGATAGGTATCTCAGTTGCATACCTGTTAGTTTCATCCACGATATGCTGGCAACAGACAAAAAAAACCCGAGCTAAATTCTTGGGGGGGGTCAGTGAAATTGAAGTCCTTGCTTCACTCGCTACGCTCATCCAATTTAAAATTTTGGGCTACAGCAAAAGGTTTATCCGTTTGGACAGAGCCCATGGTCTGGTTTTTCAATTGCGGACAATTAGGACGTATGGCTCACTCTACAACACTTTGTTAAAACCCTTTCTGTCCCCATCACCAAGGTATTCTACGAAACGGACCTACAAACTTTATAAGAAATAATTATATCAGGGCCTTGTCCCCCCCGCGTCATCCCTGACGACCCTCCCTTCGTCTCGATTAGCCAAGTTGCATAAATATGAGACGTAAAGCAATATCCAATCAATTGGTTTGTGATGGCCAAACCACAGACCAATTAAAATAGTGTTTTTAAACTAGGTGTTTGGTGGCAGGTTCCTGGGTCGTCGTCGGGGACTTTCCTCTTCTCTTTGACTACCTTCCCGACGGCGACGACAATGACAACACGGACGGACGGAGACGACCACGACGTGGTGGAACCCCTGCCATCCCCATAAGCTTGTGGCTGGTTCTGATTCTGGTTGCATAAATATGAGACATTAAGCAATATCCAATCCAATTGAGAAAATTTTGGATTCACTTGTAAACAGTTAATAACATATCTTAAAGCTCATAAGCTAGTTGCTGTCAATGTGATATTTAAAGCTTCCAATGCACTTCACGTGCAGCATTCGATATGACCTCGCCGCCCCGCACCTTTTGACTACCACCTGCACTGCACGCACAGCTAGGCGGGGAGCCTCGCCTCGCAGTCGGTCTGTTGTTCTTGTCGCAGGGGGAAACGTGTTTTGTGTCCGCTCTTCGTTCTGTTCTTACTGGGCCTCTACTTTGCTTTTTAGAGTTAGCTTCTATTACTATAGAGTGTGTTGGTTGAGCAGATTTTTACTTTTGTGCCCTCGCAGCGTTCTGTTTTGTCTGTTCTGTCCAGACTGGAAGGTTTTTGTTCTCTTTATTCTTCGAAAAGCAAACAAGAATTAGGGCCTTCAAATTCCAACTCGACACCTTCTCGCGGTTTGGCCCGTGAATAGGGGAGTTTCACTCCCTGAAACTAATGGTGAGCTCTGGGTCGTCGTCGGGGAACCCCTTCCCTTTGACTACCACCCCGACGGCGACGACAAAGACAACACGGACAAATGATGACACAGACGGAGACGACCACGACGTGGGGGAACCCCTGCCCTCCCCGTATGCTTGTGGCTGGTTCTGACCAGCACAGGCCTGTCCACCCCTTGTCCCCCCGCGTCATCCCTTACGTCCCTCCCTTCGTCTCGATTAGCCAAGTTGCATAAATATGAGACGTAAAGCAATATCCAATCAAACAAGAAATTCACTAGCAAAACTGCACATAATCATCTGCCAAAAAAGATCAAATTATTTTCTTGGGGTGCAAGATTTTTTGTCTGCGTTCGTGTGTACAGTAGCAAAGCTCTGTACCCATCCAACTACGTCACGGGTGGTCACGTCACGCACTATACAATTTCCACAATATTGGTTGTACCATGTTTAAATATATTGACCGATTTCTTTCATTTTTTTTCTAAATTCCTAAAATAAATTTAGGTTTAACATAATAGACCGAGAGCCAGTGACAGTTTCTATTGCCTCATAAGGTACATATGTTTGAACCATTGGAGAAGAAGCGGAAATTCAAGTCATTTTCAAAAATGCGCGTCTTACGAGTCAACGTGGGGGCGTTTACCCCTCAGACGCCCCAAAGTGGGCCCCAAAAAGGGTCAAATCTGCCCCTATTAAGTATTACATGATTAAAACATACGAAACTTTATAGTGAAAATTACCAGAAAAACGAATATCACTCGTCAGACGGGCTGCGTTGGGCCTTGACCCATTAAGTAACCCCGAAGGGGCCCTCAAAAAGGTTGATTTTGTCCCCATAGGGTAAAACATAATTCAAAACATATGTCTTTTATAGAGTCAGTTACCAAGAAATCGAAATCACTTGTCAGATGGGTTGCGTTCTTGCGTTGGGGCTTTGACCCGTTAGGTTACCTCCAAAGTGGGCCCCCAAAGATGTCAAATCTGCCTTTAAGACTGTTTGCCAAGCTCGGGCCAACTTTTTTTACAATGTTAAATGCCCACGTAAAAGCATGCTTGATCATCAAATCCCTCTAATTTCACATACAGAACGTACCGCTTTTACCTTTAATTTTCAGCCAAAAAATCTGTATTTTTGGGAGGCTGTTCAGAAAGGATGAGCGTATGTCGCTATCAAAGCACATTTTGAGATTTCAAATAATTATCTCCTACACAAAATCGGTAAATTTCTACAAATTAACAGTGTTGTCATATTTACGGTCATTTAATAAGAAAAGTGAGCAATATTTGGAAAATGTGCCTAGATACCCCCTATTACACATTGTTACTTAACATTTTGTTGCAAAGGACAACCCGATAGGACCACCGATAGAGCTTCCAAGTGATCCAGAGTCCAGACTTTACCTCTGCGCTCTGCGTCAAAGCCTGGTTTTCTCGAGCTTGCCCAGCATGGCTCTGCTAGTCGTAAAAGGCGATTCAAGAGAAAAAGTGCACCTCGCAAACATCAGCTAGTATGATGGGTAGTATATTACTCCCAAATCTAGAGACGAGCTCTGGCAATACGACGTCGGGGACCTTGCCCCTTCCCTTGACTAGTTCTCCAACGACGATGACAATGACATAATGAACGATGACAAAGACGATGACGACCGCGACGTGAGAAACCCCCCTTATTCCGCTTACATGTGGCTGGTTCTGACCAGCATGGGCCCCTTCTCCCCCCTCCCCCCCTCCCCAATAGGTTAGAGTGGTGTATATGACCTAACGGTTGACGCGTCCTTAATCCAAATAATCCAAAAAGTCTTAAGGTATACATAATTGAAACATTCGGCATTCTAGAGTAAAAGTGACCATGAAAAAGATATTACTCATCATTATTCATTCATTTTTGGTATTTATGTAGGCAAATATTATATATATATATACTATATAATATATATATATATAATATATATACATAATGTCATATTATAATATGTTAAACCTTGGTTTTATTGTAGGCGACAAGGATGCGGTTAAAGTGGTTCCATAGACAGAAAGTTAAAAAAATGCCATTATGTATAATATATAGAGATGTTAAAGACAGACCAAGATGGTTCCTCTATGATCTGTCCCCGTCCTCACTTGATGAGATTATGCAATGCTCATTAGAAGGAGAGAATTTCGATGAGGATGATGTTGACATAGATGTTTCGGAAGCAGCGTAAAGTGATGACGAATGTGATTACAGTTTTAATTTTTTCACAATTTATTTATTCTAATGCTCAATTGTCTTTAATGAAAAGTATTTGCATGTTTCAACGCATGTAAAAGATTATTACGTTTGTTATGATATGATGATATATGATATATGATATGATATGATTACTAATAAAATGTTAAAGCGTACAAGCGTACAGTGATACGAATGTGGTAAAAAGTTTGATATTTGAAGTTAATTATACCAAACCAATTTATATATCCTAATCTTCAATGTTTGTAACTTATAAACACTATTTGCATGATTTAACACATTAAAAATTCTTACTTATGATATGATAATGATTACTTCTGAAGATTACTATAATGATAAAAAGTTCAAACATACTGTGATAACGAATGTATGGAAGTTTTGATGTTTGGAGTTAATTATGACTTACCAATTTATATATTCTAACCCTCAATTGTTGTAACTTTATATAAAAACTATTTGCATGATTCAACACATATTAAAGATTATTGCTTAATAGGTTATCATTTGATGATATATACTTACGTAACTTCTGATGATTATGATCTCATTACTATTTCATAAAAGTAAATGATTGTCAATGAACAATGATTATCTTGTATCGTTATACAATATGCAAAAGTTTAAGCTAATCTGTGATTAAAAAGTCAGAAACCGTCATAGTATCATGCAACAAGTAGTAAATTAAACACAGAACTCTTCATAGGTTAAAAAAATAAAATTACAACACTCTTTACAGTTTACACCCTAACATACTATACATACACCATTATTATTTAAATAATTACCATAAGACGAAGTATAACATGTCTTCCTGATTTATTCATCGATCTATATCCCCAAAAAATTAAAAAAAAGTGGTAGTTGCAGGGCTCAATGACCCAAAATATGCCAAAAACATCATGACTACATATTATCGCCACGAATCCGATTAAATCCAACATAATTTCGTAAGTATTCGAGACAAAACATTTTTTTAAATTTTTTTAGGGGGGGGGGGAAGTGGCGGGTGAGGGCATAACACAGCCAGTACTGACAAGTGATATTCTTTTCCGAGGTAAATTTTTCTATAAAATGCCGTATTTGATATGATCATTTTTAGGGCCCAATTCCGGGGCCGTCTGACGGCGTCAAAGTCGCAACGCAGATCGTCTGACGACTAATATTAGTCCTCCTGGTAACTGGCTCTATAAAATTACGTAGCCTATGTTTGAATTATGTATTATCCTACGGGGGCAGATTTGACCATTTTGGGGGCCCACTTTGGGGGTTATCTAACGGGTCAAAGCCCTAACGCAGCTCGTCTGACGAATGATATTCGTTTTCCTGGTAACTTTTTATACAACATGACGTATGTTTAAATCATGTATACCTCATGAGGGCAGATTTGACTTTTTTTGGGGGCCCCACTTTGGGGGCGTCTGTGGGGTCAACGGCCAAACGCAGCTCCTTGTACGAGTGATATTCTTTTTTGGGCTAACTTATTTTATGAAGTTTCGTATGTTTTAATCATGTATACTTAATAGGGGCAGATTTGACCCTTTTGGGGCCCACTTTGGGGGCGTCTGACGGGTAAACGCCCCCACGTTGACTCGTAAGACGCGCATTTTGAAAATGACTTGAATTATCCGCCTCTACACCAATGGTCAAAAACATATGTACCTTATGAGGCAATAGAAACTGTCACTGGCTCTCCGTCTATAAGTAAGCAACAAGTCAATGTGAGAATATAAGCAATATCCAATCAATCTCATCATCCAGCCTACTCTCTTGTCCAAAATCCGGCTTAATCTGTTGTTAATCTTCATCATCATCCGGCACCATATCTTGAACTTCATCCAAATCAACCGTTGGCAAATCCTCCTGTTCATCTTCTCCGCCTTCATCCTCCAGATCTTTATGCTGCTCAACCACCAGACTTTGTTTATTTGCTGAAGCCAGCGGCTGCCGCGACCTTGGCTGCAACTTTGCTCTCGCTCTCTTGTGTCGGTGGCTGTCCATGTCCCGAGCTTTTCTCATCCACGGCTTTATGAGGCCATCAATTTGGCCTACAGTCATTTCTGAGCGGTTGTGTCGAACAGCAACTAGACATTAAAAAAGTGTGTTAGAATAACATAAAATTCAACAAATTTTCTTTTTACGGTAAATATCTGTACAGGGTGGCTAGACACATGATGTGATGACAATCATCGTTTTTCAGAAGGATACATGGAAAAACTATGGATCCAGATAAATATGGAAAAGGGTTACCATATTAAAAAATCAAAATCCGGTGCACACACAAATACATAACCGTTGAAGCAAAGTCTTTTCCTCTACACTAGTAGGCTACAGCAATCATGTTGGTTAATCAGTCTCCCAGGGGATTACTTGAATTTTTAAGAACACAATACAAAACCATTCCATACATTTAGTTAGGGGTGTGCGGTTCTAGGTTTTTGGTTTCGGTTTAGTTCCGGATAGTAATCTGCTTTTCGGTTCCGGTTCGGTTAGTGGAGGTTGAAAAGATGAAAAAAATTGAGAAATTTACCAAATGTATTCCCTTGCCTAGCTAGGCCTAGGCCCAGGCATAACAATGCAATTCCAGTAACAGAATCCTAGTTTTAATCCTAATGCAGTTCTAGTTTTACTACCTAATATAAGTGTTGAACATATCAAAATAATTTGAATAATACAGCATGGCTAAGGACTTGTCTTAAGTGACCTCCTCGTGGTTTGGCCCGTGATTAGGGGAGTTTTTCTCTCTGAAACTAATGGCGAGCTCTGAGTCGTCGTCGGGGAACTTTCCCCTTCCCGTTGACTACCTCCCCGACGGCGACGACAATGACAACACGGACGGATGATGACACAGACGGAGACGACCACGACGTGGGGGAACCCCTGCCCTCCCCATACGCTTGTGGCTGGTTCTGACGAGCACAGGCCTGTCCACCCCTTGTCCCCCCGCGTCATCCCATACGTCCCTCCCTTCGTCTCGATTAGCCGAGTTGCATAAATATGAGACGTTAAGCAATATCCAATCAATCAACTAAAACTGATCTAAATCAACCCTGTAGACGCCGACGCATTCGATAATTAAGTAATGCACAACCCGCGATCACACTAGTTGGCCTCGATTCATCTGTGGATGATACATACCTTGATGCGATAAGTTCGGAACAAGGGACAACTCCAAAGTCACAATTTCATATTTTCCCGGAATATCATCTAAGTGGAACAACTGCAGCATGAGCTCGTAATTTATTTGCTGTTTTTGCTGCATTTGTACCTGATGCATGTATTCCTGCTTTTGATGCTTTTGATCACAGTTATAAATGCAGTGCACTAAGCCAACTATATGTAGGTCATTCATCACAGACTCTAGCTTGTCATAGAAATCCTGTACAATAAATGGGTCCCCAGCTTGCCTTGAACGAGACCCTTCCAACCTGTCTGGTTTCTTTAGAGACAACTTGTGGCGTTTGTAGAGGTATACCCACCAGTCATCACCCGGCCTATCCTCTTTCCAATCACTTTTGATTTTATTATCTTTAGCAGACCTTTGCAATGAATCGAGCACTAGTGCCTTTGATAAGCCAAAGCCCCACTTGTTCATGATTTCTACATACTTAACAAACTTTATTTCTGTTAAAAAATTTAAAAAAATGTGCCATTCACATTTTCCTGCACATATATCTGAATATAGCACTGATTTATATTTTATATGTTAAAACCTGTAGGCCTAGGGCTTGTTAAATGTCATTCCTAAAGCGATTGTACCGCATATGTTTCCCCCACCAAATACGTAAAAAACTTTATCTACGAAAGCATGTAGATCACGTAAACTGCTTTTCACTTGGACTTGCTTATTGGAAGCTAGCTCCCGAATTTCTTGAGTGTACGCCGATCCTTGAACCAACTTGATGCAGCGTGTAGGTGCTCTCTGTAGTTCTGTTGTACTTAGAGGCCCCAACAGCTTCGCCGAATGTGGTTTTGCGTTTTGACAGAAACGCCAACAATACGCCATGACTCTGGTGAGGTTTGTTAGACTTGAAAACCGGTGTAGTAGATCATCACGCTGATCCTGCATTGCCAGTGCTGTGACTGCGGTTTTCTTTTCTTCAGGCATATTGACGTGTTCTCTGCTCGGTACGTCTGTAGGCCAATATGATGATGGTTGACGTAACCAATGTGGCCCGTGCCACCATAATGCTAGTTGCGCTAAATCAGCTGGTTGAGTTCCTCTTGAGATCAGGTCAGCTGCATTGTCACTGGACGAGACATGCTTCCAATCACCAACTGACGAGTTTTCTTGAATTTGTGCTACTCTGTTGGCAACAAATGTCTTCCAACGATTTGCTGGTGATGCAATCCACGCTAATACAATAGTGGAATCGGTCCACAAGAACGTGCGGTCAATATTGAGGTTCAAAATTGGCACAGTTTTCTGCAGTTACTTGGAGAGTAGTTCAGCACCCAACAACTCGAGACGTGGCAGTGTCACCTTCTTTACTGGAGCCACCCTTGATCGTGAGCACAATAGCTTAACTGTTGTCGTACCATGTGCGTTTGTTGATCGGATGTACAGTGAACAGCCATATGCCTTTCCTGAGGCATCTGAAAAGCCATGCAACTCCACGTTGGTGGGTGTTCCCTTGACCATTACCAATCCGTCAATTTAAATGGTATTCAGATGTAGCAGTTGGCTGTGTAGGTGTTGCCATTGCAGAGAGAGTGC